>VDFB02297614.1:0-22036 GCA_007258455.2 Sequoia sempervirens
ATGTTATCCTTGTTTTGGTTATTCTTTCGGAGTTGAAACTTATTAGCATTCTGTTTGGAAGGGTTGAACGGCGTTGTAAGATCTTCTGGTGATGAGTGATGCAAGAGGGTTAATGTCTCGCATGGTTCTTGTTTTAGTATTATGTTCTTTATGTTACAGTTCAACCCTTGCCTAGTTTTGATTTATGTTAGGGGTCATAGGGAGAGTGGCTCTTCGTGGGCGTCGGTGCCTCAGGTAAGAGGAAGTGCTAAAGAGAAACCCATGTAAGAGTAGTTAAACAAGTGATAACCTAAAAATAGAATTTAGGGGGATGGGTAGTAAAACACACAAGATAATTAAAACTGGATTCCTCATCTATGCATTAGGGATATCATAGACTAGTGATAAACTGAGTAGGCCGTGGTTGGAAAAGTCGTAGTCTTGTCTTCATGAGAGATTATCGGCTCCGCATTAGCTACCCTATGGTGCCGGCGCCTCAGTTAGGAGGAAGGGCCAGGAGATCCATAGATGGGTGCCAGCGCCTCAGTTGGAGGAAGTGCCAGGGGATCCCATGAGGGCTATGCGATGACACTCTCCACTTGACACCCTTGTGTTCTATTTTGTAGTTGCCTCTGGATATTGTATCTTTATGATGCTTTTAATTCTTGTGAATTTGTCTCATGATTGCTAGTTGGTGATACTTCATGTTATTGTGATGAGTTTCTTAGTTTTAACTTGTTATGTGATTTGTGAATGTTGATGGTTGTTCATTGTATGCTTTGAGTTATACTTGTTTCGTATCATGTTGTTGTTGAGTCAATTTGATATCCATGGTCGGGTTCACTTCCTCGTCACCTCTGAGCACAGGGGGTGAGTTACTTGTAATTCACATGGTTGGGTGGAACGTGCTCCGCACCCGTTGGGTTCCCCATCAGCATCTTGTCTTCTCAGCATTCCACAGTAGAGTTGTACTAGTGTACACTTGTATTTCATATTTCTTTATTCTTGTATCAATCCCCATGTTGGGAAATTCAATGTAATTCATTTATCCAGATATTGTAATGTAACTTTAAAACAATGATGTAATAGTTAGGATCATTTGTAACTCTATTAAGAGATTTATCATGGTGGTATGATGTGATGTTTATTATTCTCGTATCATGGTTATTGGATGTATCATTGTTTATGGTTATTATAAAATAAATGGTTATGTTGTAATCTTTATCTTTATTTATGTTTAGTGTTGCGAAGCAACCCTCGCGTGCCCCAGAGAACTAAGTGTGTTAATGCTATGTGATATACTATGTGGTTATGGTTTAATGTTATTGCATGTTTAATCTAATTGTTTTAAAAAAAAAATTATTTGCATTGTGTGTGTTCTCTGGGGTTTGCACGATGGGCGTTACAAAAATAGCAATCCCTCTTCAATCGTCTAACTCCATGCTAACATTTTCCTCCTACTAACATTTATTTTTGTCAATCCTTGCATTCATCCCTATCCAATTTGCTTGTTCAAATATCATTTCTAGTTTTTGCAAAGTTTTTAAAATTTTCTGAAAAAATTTTGAAGGGGCATGGGTCTATCCCCTCTCTGAAGCATGTCATGGACTAAATTTCTTTAAAAAATGTCTTAGGCTTGCCAACATCATTTTCCATTTTCCACTTCTTCTCCCGCATAATTGAATACTTTTTAGTTATTTAATTATTGTCTCAAGTCATATTCTTTTATTAATTAAATAATTTTAATTATTTAACTAATATATTTCTCCTTTTATTCTTCATTTTATTAATTAAATGAATTAATATCTATTTAATTGCATCACTAAAATTCCTTTCTCTCTATAATTAAATAAATTCATATTTATTTAATTATTCATTTTCACTTTTCTACTATAATTAAAGAATTATTTTAATTATTTAATATTTTTTCTTTAGCTCCACTTTTAATTAAATTGTTATTTTAATTAAAAGTCAACCTTTTCCCTTTCTATAATTAAATAATTGTTTTAAATATTTAATCATTCACTTTTCCTCCTAAATTAAATAATTTTGAAATTATTTAATTTACTCTAACAACCTGTGCCGACCTTTTATCTGTTCCATTCTTATCGCTTCACATTTCAATTAATTTATATCCTTAACTAAACCCTATTTTTTCCCTAGCCCTACTTGATTGCTTCTCAAGGAATCTCATCCAATTATCTTTATCATTTGATCTTGACCCTTCATTCAAATTTGGTTTTCTATAAAAGAGACCTATCACTTTAATTTCAAAACTAGATAGCTAGGGACAACGACAACTATTATCTTCCATGTAAAGCAAAATCGAGAAGAGTAATGAAGGTGATTCAATCATGGTATAGGGATTTATGGTAATATTGTTTTCTCATTTACTATTTCTATGTTCATTTGTACTTCAATGTTGGATTAGGGTCCTAGGGTTTGAGTTTTATGTACTTGATGGTTGATACTGTGGATCCATGTATTTTCCCTTGATTCTACCTTATTCCACATAATGAAATCCTTGTTGAGATTAGGGTCCTAAGGTTTGAGTTTTATGTGTTTGATTGTTGATACTATTGATTCATCCCTTTTCCCTTGATTGTACCCTATTCTATAGAATGAAATCCTTGTTGATATTTTTTTCATTACAACTATACTATAAAATGAAATAGCTTATTAAATTCATAATGGAAAATATAAAAGTACTCTTTTATTTTAGCTCAATAAAATCTTTCAAATACCCATAATTATAAAATATATACATGTAGGAGATTCTTGTAATTTTCTTGTAATTGAAATAGCTTATTAAATTTGTAATGGAAAATGTAAAAGTAATCTTTTATTCTGGCTCAAAAAATTCTCTCAAATACCTATAAACCCTATTCTACGGAATGTAATCCTTGTTGAGATTTTATGTCATTACAAATGTACTATAAATTAGAATAGATTATTAAATTCATAATGGAAAATATAAAAGTGCTCTTGTATTTTAGGTCAAAAAACTCTTTCAAATACCCATACTTGTAAAATATATATAAATGAAATTTAGATATTCTCGTAAGTCGGTTCCTTGTTGTTCAAAATTTATTTGATATTATTCAGTAATATATATACATATAATATACTTGGACAAGAAGTATTCACCTAAGCTAATATTGAATATATTGTAACAAAAAATGACTAAAGCTCACCTCAATTGTAATAACGAAATTGAAACCTGATAATAAGATTGGGATAATAAGTTTGATTGGTTTGTTACCATATAATAATTGAAATTTTGAGAGAATAAATTGAATATATTCAAATTTTATAAATTTAATATATTTTACTTTCAACCTACACACAAAAATGGTCCTACACTTACTCTCAAAGGACCTAATGCATCAAATAACCCACCACATGTTCCTAAGAAAACAAAAAACACAATAGATAACCAAGAATGTGGACCTCAGATAAACATTCAATGAAGACGCAAATACAATCCCTTAGGGGAACCTGTCGAATCCATCTTGAGACAACTTTTACATTCTAATGTTATATGAATTCCAAAGGTGAAACATTAGGATCCAAGGCCTTTCAAACCATCTTGGTGGGATGACAATGCTTTTGTGACTATCACCGCATCAAAGGACATAGGACTTCGTCATGTCGACAACTCAAAAACATAATCCAATACCTTATCAAAAATGGTGTCATAGAGGTAGAGAACCATGAATAAACTTCAAATAGTGATCATACCATCTTTAAAGATACTTTGCATGACGGTGGGATGGGGAATGCCTCTAGTTTGGGTATAAAGACTAATGACCAAACCATTTATACCCATGTTTACCACAAATATATCATAAACAATATCCAAACCTTGGATGAAAATGTGAATACCATCACAATCAAGAAACCCCTAGAATGTGTAGGACTTCACAATATTATGAACCAAGGTGTGCTTGCAAGGTGCTCCTAAATTGAAACCAAGGGCCCACTATTATCTTTAAGACCGTTTGGGGAAGTCACCTACCAATATATCTATCCTTGAGTTAATTTGCATGTCTTTAGAATAAATAAATCCTAGATAAAGCCTTGCAAGACATTTCTATGCCCAGAGACCTTGATGTCAATCAATTCTAAGCAATGGTGGGATACTTAGCCAATACCCACCACGTCACCTTTTCTGATCGAGATTTTTTCTCACAAGATTCCAACCATAACAATCCTTTACACCTAGGAGTCGATATCAATAAAAATAAAACTAGATGAGTCCTGGTAGATTGTGGAGTGGGATTGAATATTTTCACTCTAAAAATGGTTACGACATTAGGTTTATCTGAAGCTTGCATGGGCTCATCAAAGATTAATATCAAAAAGGCTTATGATGATGCAGAAGGCTCTTCCAAGGGTTCTATATCACTACCTATAAGAGTTGGGGCCAATATATTGGATACCACATTCTAAGTATTGGACTTGGATCTTCCCTATGCCTCAAATTTCCTCACAATGAAACTAAGATCGTAATAGTTGGTGATCCTAATCCTTTTCAATATTGTAGCAACCTAAGAGGGATACCCGAACAACAAGTTCCAATCAAACGAGAAAGTACATAATCCACTTCATCCCATTATGTCGATCCCTCCACTTTAACCAATGCATCAAATTTCACCATTCCATCGCCTGATCCCAAGATCTAGGTCCAAGACAAAGGGTGTGGGGAATATCATATGAAGACATCCTATTGCATCAACAAACTACTTGCATCTCTAAAATACTATGGTAAGGTGTTTGATATCAAAAGGAACCCAAGGTCATTATTCGAGCATCTCCCACCACAACCTTCACAAAATGGGGAGAGTTGAGTAAAGAGGCTATTAATGAAGAGGACATCACCTCCTAGTTATACAAGGAAGAAGAATATGTTGAACCTGAATAGATCCCAATCGAGCATTATGGTAAGGGCTTTGAGATCCTAAAACATAAAGGTTATGATGGAAACAATGAACTCGGTTTACACAAGAGTGGAACGACAATACATTTGATACCTCCCAAGCGGCCAAAGAACATAAGGCTAGGGTATGAACCATTAAAAGTGAATGCTCCTAGTACCAAGGTGCTTTCAAGTGGGGAGGTTAGTGGTTCCAAAGATATCAAGGCATCTAAGGATTACAATGCTAAGATTCACTCCAATGAATGGGATTGGGACTATTACAGGCACATCCAATGACTGAAATCTAGCTAATACCTTTCAAAAAATTGACTTATCCAATCATACAACTGAATTCTAGGCTTGGATCAATTCCTTTTGTGATACCGATAATACTTCCACTTTCGCCTTATCCTCCTCTTCACTAAATCTCAACAACATTAATGATGGCATTTCTCTTGTATACCTGCAATCAATAGAGTGGGATGAGCAAGGATGACCCTAGTTGGTTGTCTGGCAGGTCAGCGATGACTATGACATGAAGGACGAGAATCTCACTCCTTACAAATGAATGATTGACACTTTTATGCAATACATTGATGACATCATCTTTCGACGGGTTCCCAAAATCCAAGTGGTTGACTTTCCTTCCCTAAGGGTATCCATGAAAGGGCTTATTGATGACAAGGAATATCACATATCCAGATTGAATGAGTTAGAATTGTTTGATGAGAAGAGAGAAAATGCATTGGTTCATCTACATTCTTATCAAAATTTTCTTCGTCGCAGTTATAATAAGAAGGTTTTGGTCTGACACTTGACATCAGGGACTTGGTTTTAATGGAAAATCCTAAGAATCAAGCAAAAAGAGAGAAGCCTTGTAAATTTGAGCCTAATTGGTTGGGTCCGTACATCATAATAATAGTATAGGGGTCTGGTGCATATCATATTTTGACTCCTGAAGGTTAACCATTGTCAAAGCCTATCAATAGCCTGCACTTGTGCAAATTCCACACCTAGGTTCAGAGAGCCTTTGTCAAAAACTCAAAAATATAAAAAAAATCAAAAATCCAAAAAAATTGTCACCTTGATGAAAACCTAGCAAATAGGCATCTTGTGTGATGACAAAAAGTCAACAAAATAGTAAATAAATAATTCATCCAATAGTGGAAACCAATTTGGTGGTGCTTTGGATAAGTACCATGGTGAAAACCCTGCAATTAGGTGCCATGTGTAGTCACCCTCTATCTTATCATCTACTATCATTCTATCTCATTTTCCATCCTTGCTCATAATAAATTCACCTGCATGGTTTTTCTAACCATTCATAATAATTATTTGTTGTCCTTTCCATCACTTGGAATGGTTGACATTTCACATCTTTTGCCTTCCCTACCCATCCACGATAAGGCTTATCCAATTCCATTCCCAATAAGTTGGTCTTATAGTTGACCGGGAGCAAGTGCTTAACTCATGTCTTTAATTGATCCTAGACTTGGTATTGGAGATCACTATGTCAAAAATCTAAATAATCAAAAATATCCAAAAATAAAAAAAAATCATAGAGATTTAAAAATCCAAAAAAACCAAAACATGTCACAAACCCAAGAAAATCAAAATATCCTCAAAAACAAAAATATATTGAAATATTCCCAACAATTCAAAAACATCCAAATAACCTTGAAAATCCCAAAAACACTGTCAAGTCATGTCAAGTCAACGACAATAGAACTATGTTTCCTAAACGACTTCGCATATGCAAGGCCATCATCGATGAGCCCTTGAGGCACTAGGTCAGTCCTTAGGTTATGCCAAATAAAGTCAATCGTCATTCATAATAAAGTATCTTTTGCTTGAAAGTCAAGGTCGAACTATGATGTCTCTACGCATGTTGTGTAGGCAAGGCCATTTTTTCAAGTTAGTTACTATCCATAACATAAATCAATTAGACACAAACATTCATTTCAGTCTCAGAAAAATCATGAAGCAATCAGATAAACTGTCCAACTCGCGTTCAAGCCAAACTAGTCAATTGCCTAATTAGTCAAACATCAAATCAACAATTACTAGTCAATCAATGGTCTTATATAGGAGGTGGCATTATCAAAACCATAATCAACATCTTATATGATTTTCCTTGTTACTTGAAACCAAACTCGACCTTATCGTTTATTGTATACAGGATGTTTCCTTCCTAAAACTAGACATTATCATTCATTAACCTTATCATTTGCCTTATACGGGTGGCTGCATGTTCTAAAATGGACTCAACATCTTATAGAACATGCTCTATTTTTTGAAACCAGGCATTATCAATCAAACAATCACTCAATCAATTAGTCAATCAACCAACCAATCAATCCTATCAATCATATCAACACACAATCATTGGCAAAGAAAATATAAATGGCTGTTGCTTTTGTTGGTTCATTTTGTCTTATATTTTTTCTTGATTAATCATTTGGTCATATTACTAGCCACCTTGAGGATGTCCCAAGAAGGATTTAGAGGAGCGATGGTGTCTCATGACCTACTTTTTCTTTGATTTTGTTTGTGGTTTGTCTTAACAAAGCAACTGGGGAAACTTTGCTTCTAGTATGAGTTATGGCATTCCTTATCTGTTAAGTGTATTTTTTTTTGAAAAGGGATAACATTGCACCCCTTGGTCTATGTTATACCATGGTGATTTTTGTCCACTTGCCATATTTTTAATACTAAATAACAATAAACATGCAAACCTAGCATCTCTAAAGAAAAATAGCAATCCCTCTTCAATCGTCTAACTCCATGCTAACATTTTCCTCCTACTAACATTTATTTTTGTCAATCCTTGCATTCATCCCTATCCAATTTGCTTGTCCGAATATCCTTTTTAGTTTTTGCAAAGCTTTTAAAATTTTTTGAAATTTTTTTGAAGGGGCATGGGTCTATCCACTCTCTACTGAAGCATGTCATGGACTAAATTTCTTTAAAAAATGTCTTAGGCTTGCCAGCATCATTTTCCACTTCTTCCCCCCATAATTGAATACTTTTTAGTTATTTAATTATTGTCTCAAGTCATATTCTTTTATTAATTAAATAATTTTAATTATTTAACTAATATATTTCTCCTTTTATTCTTCATTTTATTAATTAAATAAATTAATATCTATTTAATTACATCACTAATATTCCTTTCTCTCTATAATTAAATAAATCCATATTTATTTAATTATTCATTTTCACTTTTCTACTATAATTAAAGAATTATTTTAATTATTTAATATTTTTTCTTTAGCTGCACTTTTAATTAAATTGTTATTTTAATTAAAAGTCAAACTTTTCCCTTTCTATTGTTAAATAATTGTTTTAAATATTTAATCATTCACTTTTCCTCCTAAATTAAATAATTTTCAAATTATTTAATTTACTCTAACAAAGTGTGCCAACCTTTTATATGTTCCATTCTTATGGCTTCACATTTAAATTAATTTATATCCTTAACTAAACCCTATTTTTTCCCTAGCCCTATTTCATTGCTTCTCAAGCAATCTCATCCATTGATCTTTATCGTTTGATCTTGACCCTTCATTGAAATTTGGTTTTCTATAAAAGAGACCTATCCCTTTCATTTCAAAACTAGATAGCTAGGGATAACCACAACTACTATATTCGATATAAAGCAAAATCGAGAAGAGCAATGAATGTGATTCAATCATGGCATAGGGATTGATGGTAATATTGTTTTCTCATTTCATATTTCTATGTTCATTTGTACTTCAATGTTGGATTAGGGTCCTAGGGTTTGAGTTTTATGTACTTGATGGTTGATACTATGGATCCATGTATTTTCCCTTGATTCTACCCTATTCCACATAATGAAATCCTTGTTGAGATTAGGGTCCTAAGGTTTGAGTTTTATGTGTTTGATTGTCGATACTATTGATTCATCCCTTTTCCCTTGATTGTACCCTATTCTATAGAATGAAATCCTTGTTGATATTTTTTTCATTACAGCTATACTATAAACTGAAATAGCTTATTACATTCATAACGGAAAATATAAAAGTACTTTTTTATTTGAGCTCAATAAAATCTTTCAAATACCCATAATTATAAAATATATACATGTAGGAGATTCTTGTAATTTTCTTGTAATTGGAATAGCTTATTAAATTCTTAATGGAAAATGTAAAAGTAATCTTTTATTCTGGTTCAAAAAATTCTTTCAAATACCTATAAACCCTATTCTACGGAATGTATTCCTTGTTGAGATTTTATGTCATTACAAATGTACTATAAATTAGAATAGCTTATTAAATTCATAATGGAAAATATAAAAGTGCTCTTGTATTTTAGGTCAAAAAACTCTTTCAAATACCCATAGTTGTAAAATATATATAGATGAAATTTAGATATTCTCGTAAGTCGATTCCTTGTTGTTCAAAATTTATTTGATATTATTTAGTAATATTTATACATATAATATACTTGGACAAGAAGTATTCACCTAAGTTAATATTGAATATATTGTAACAAAAAATGACTAAAGCTCACCTCAATTGTAATAACAAAATTGAAACCTGATAATAAGATTGGGATAATAAGTTTGATTGGTTTGTTACCATATAATAATTGAAATTTTGAGAGAATAAATTGAATATATTCAAATTTTATAAATTTAATATATTTTACTTTCAACCTCATCAACACTTTAGCTCATGTTCTAACCTCAATATAGATTTTTAAATCACTATTTTTAACTATTTTAAAGTTTTTTAAAAGAATTTCAAAGCTTTAACTATCTCACAATAATTGCATTCTCCCGAATCAAACATTAATTAAGAAGTGATCAATAAATTACCTAAAAAAATCAATAAAATTGTAAAACAAAAATGTTATGCTGATCTTGGTGTGGGTGTTGTTGTTCACCTTGCTAATAATAGTTTTTGTTAGCAAACATCGATATATGTTTTTTATTTTTCAATTGCTAGAAATTAATATGTTCAATTATGCTTGTGATCACTATTTTCGTATCTGTTATATGCAGCCTTTTGATAGTTAGGATGTCGTTAAATTGTTTCGTTCTTAATCTTTAACACATTTGTGTGGTTAACTTGTATCGAAGCAAATTTAACTGAACCTGGCAAGGTGAATCTCATTTAAGGTACTGAAGTTTTCAATGTGCAGTATCCTGATAGTAGGAGGCAAGGATTTGGTTCTCCATCTTCCATACAAAGAAGTGACAGCTCATGGTGGGGTAGAAATGGTAAGATAGGTTTAAAATCTCCTTATCTGATTAATAACTTTTTAGGTAAACATGTCTAATTTTAAATCCTGGTTTTATTAAGATTGACTTTTCTTCTTGACTTCCTATTATACTATAATGCTTCAATCGGAAAGAATAATTACAAATGCTTCTATTGTAACAAAAGGGGACACGTTCTAATGAATATAGTTACAAATTTGCATGGTTTCTTGGAGGATTCTCATTGATCTATGGCTACTCCTATGTGGATTTATTTGGAAAATCAAATCTAGCATTGATTCTAGTGTTTGAGTCTTGGGAATCCACATGTTATATATAATTATCTTTATTTTTCATTATACTAATGTGGGGTTGAATCTATTTTTCAATTATTTGAGATTGGAGCATTGATTATGTATTTCTCTTTTGAGATGTATATTTGCGTATCTTTTCTGATGTGGATTTCATTTGGTATGCCATATTCTTGGTCGCCATTATTACATTAGTGTGTATTGCAATGAGAGATGGTTATTGGAAGTGTATGATAGAAAATTGTCGTCACTAGGGTTTACCTAGGAGAACAAACTTTCTATACTCCACATTCAAGGAAACCCTAGAGATCTCAATCCAATGATAGGAATAGGAGAGAGAGAGAGATCTTGCAATAGGGTATACTAGGGTCTGATTTATGACTACAAGAGGGGTTCACAACCAAGCTAGGGCTTGGAAAGACTAATGAAATTCAAGATCTAATGTTCAAACCTAGTGATGCATGAAACTTGAATGAATGATTTAGAAATGTACATAAATCATAAGAAAAAGCTGTAAAATCATAGGAATGCACCTAGAAACCTGTAGGGGCTTGAATGACAATTGGAAATGCTAGAAACATTGATTCTTAAGTTGAATGGCACTCATATGCTAGTTTGGGTGATTTAGTTGGGTTCTACTTGGATTCCCGTATTGGACACAAAATGTCCCAAAACTACTCCCCCAGTCATCATCATGAAGCCTTTTCAATAATATGGCAAACAAAATTTGCATGGTCAAACTAGTTCAAACCCATTGCAAACTCAAACTCAATCCAATATGAATCTACCACATGTCAATCAAATTCCAACTTTCACCCCCAATATCAAAAATCAAATACCATCTTTCACTCATAACATTCAAAACCAAAACCCATCACATGCATTTGGGACCAACCTCAATTCATTCACCCCAAATATTGGATTGCAAAATGTTAACTCAAGCATAGGTCACCCATATCATAATGCGGTTGCTAGTGCAATGGACACATCATTCACTCAAGTTGATGTCTTCACAAATCAAATGCTAGCACTACAAAGACAAGTTGACAATATGCAAATATCAATGAAGAAAACCTAGTCCACACAAGAGATATGTCCATATCATTTTGACATGAGCATTTATATGCATCGTACCTTTCCTCACAACTATGTTATTATGAATTTCACTTAATATAGAGGAAAGGGATGTCCAATTGAACACGCGAGGGAGTTTGACACCGCTTGCATAGATATCAAATTTGAACATACATACCCAATGAGATTGTTCCCAAGAACAATCGCGGGACAAGCAGTTGAATGGTTTTCCCATTTACCAATAGGGATATGAACATGGGATGAGTTAGCCAACAAATTTGTGACACATTTCACCTACAACATTGAAAATGATATTTCCATAGCCACATTATGTCAAACCAAACAAGACAAAGGTGAAACTTTCATATCATTCTTCCAAAGATGGAGAAGCATGGCTAGTAGGTGTCCTTGTGAGATACCCGAGAAACAAAAAGTTGTCATGTTGGTGGAAAACTTGGTCATAGAATTGAAATACCAATTGTAAGTCCATTGTTGCACCGCATTTGCATTAAGAATTTCACAAACGATGGAGTTGTAGACAAAAAGGAAACGCACAAAAATGGTCCTACACTTACTCTCAAAGGACCTAATGCATCAAATAAGCCACCACATGTTCCTAAGAAAACAAAAAATACAATTTAGATAACCAGGAATGTGGACCTAAGATAAAAATTCAACGAAGACGCAAATACACTCCCTTAGGGGAACCTGTTGAATCCATCTTGAGACAACTTTTACATTCTAATGTCATATGACTTCCAAAGGTGAAACATTATGATCCAGGGCCTTTCAAACCATTTTGGTGGGATGACAATGCTTTTGTGACTATCAACGCATCAAAGGACATAAGATTTCGTCATGTCGACAACTTGAAAACATAATCCAATACCTTATCAAAAATGGTGTCATAGAGGTAGACAACCATCAAGAAACTTCAAATAGTGATCATACCATCTTTAAAGATACTTTGCATGACTGTGGGATGGGGAAAGCCTCTAGTTTGGGTATAAAGATTAATGACCAAACCATTTATACCCGTGTTTACAACAAATATATCATAAACAATATCCAAACCTTGGATGAAAATGTCAATACCATAACAATCAAGAAACCCCTAGAATGTGCAAGACTTCACAATATTACGAACCAAGGTGTGCTTGCAAGGTGCTCCTAAATTGAAACGAGTGGCCCAATATTATCTTTAAGACCATTTGGGGAAGACACCTACCCAATTATCTATCCTTGAGTTAATTCGCATATCTCTTGAGAATAAATCAATCCTAGATAAAGCCTTGCAAGACATTTCTATGCACAGAGACCTTGATGTCAATCAATTCTAAGAAATGGTGGGATACTTAGCCAATACCAACCACGTCACCATTTCTGATCGAGATTTCTTCTCACAAGATTGCAACCATAACAATCCTTTACACCTAGGAGAATATATCAATAAAAATAAAACTAGATGAGTCCTGGTAGATTGTGGAGCAGGATTGAATATTTTCACTTTAAAAATCGTTACGACATTAGGTTTATCTGAAACTTGCATGGGCTCATCAAATATTAATATCATAAAGGCTTATGATGATGCATAACGCTCTTCCAAGGGTTCCATATCACTACCTATAAGAGTTGGGGCCGCTATATTGGATACCACATTCTAAGTATTGGACTTGGATCTTCCCTATGCCTCAAATTTCCTCACAATGAAACTAAGATCGCAATTGTTGGTGATCCTAATAATTATCAATATTGTAGCAACCTAAGAGGGATACCCGAATAAGAGTGCCAATCAATCGAGAAAGTCCATCATCCACTTCATCCCATTATATTGATCCCTCCACTTTAACCAATGCATAAAATTTCACCATTCCATCGCCTGATCCCAAGATCTAGGTCTAATACAAAGGGTGTGGAGAATATCATATGAAGACATCCTATTGCATCAACAAACTACTTGCATCTCTAAAATCCTATGGTAAGGTGTTTGATATCAAAAGGAACCCAAGGTCATTATTCGAGCATCTCCCACCACAACCTTCACAAAATGGAGAGAGTTGAGTAAAGTGGCTATTAATGAAGAGGACATCACCTCCTATTTATACAAGGAAAAAGAATATGTTGAACCTATATAGATCCCAATCGAGTATTATGGTAAGGGCTTTGAGATCGTGAAACATAAAGGTTATGATGGAAACAATGAACTCAGTTTACACAAGAGTGGAAAGACAAAACATTTGATACCTCCCAAGTGGCCAAACAACATAAGGCTAGGGTATGAACCATTAAAAGTGAATGCTCCTAGTACCAAGGTGCTTTCAATTGGGGAGGTTAGTGCTTAAAAAGATATCGAGGCATCTAAGGATTACCATGCTGAGATTGACTCCAATGAATGGGAGTGGCACTCTTACAGGCACATCCAATGACTATAATCTAGCTAATACGTTTCACAAAATTGACTTATCCAATCACCCAACTGAAGTCCAGGCATGGATCGATTCCTTTTGTGATACGGATAATACTTCCACTTTCACCTTATCCTCCTCTTCACTAAATCTCAACAACATTGATGATGGCATTTCTCTTGTATACCTGCAATCAATAGGGTGGGACCAGCAAGAATAACCCACCTTAGACACTTTTGAAAATGATGAAGCAATAGCCGAGTTTATGGGACTACATGACAACATACCCTATGGGATCCTAAAGTTGGCTTTACTATAGATGTTAACAACACAACATACTTCTGGTATATATCCCACCTTATAGTCGCAAAAGTAAAAATAATAAAATAAAAAATGAAAGGTCTTTAGGAAAAAATTGAAAGGCGTCTCTAGTCCTAAAAAAAGTAAAAAGAAAGGACACAGATCTAAGGGTTAAAACCTCCCTGAGGCACCCAAGGATGGAGGGTTGAACTTACTTCCCATAAGTCAAGAGAAATCACCAATGCTAGTAGAGAAGTCTATCGAAGTCAACATGAGGACTGATAAAAATTTCAAAATTATCCACTTTGTAGTATCTTTCATGAAAAAAAGTAACCAAAGTTTCACGCCTTCTTCATACAAAAACATATCAAATTCACTTGCTCTTATGCAGACATGCTAGGTTTGGATCTTGATTTGGTATTACATCACTTGTCATTATTTATTGATGCTAAACCAATCGAACAAAAGCTATTGAAAATGCATCCTCAAATCGCCTTGTACTGGGAAAGGAAAAGTTAAAGAAGTTACTTCATGTTGGCTTCATTCGACTTATGGACTATGTAGAGTGGATTTCCAATTTGATGCCAGTGACAAAGACAATGGGAGGAATCCGCATATGTACTGATTTTAGAGATCTAAACAAGGTGTGCACAAAAGACGATTCCCCTTTACCGAACATTGACACCATAATGGACTTAACAACAGGGTAGGAGATGCTACCCCTCATGGATGGTTTCCCAGGATACAATCAAATTAGGATAGATCCTAAGGACTAGCATAAGCCAAATTTCACATGTCATTGGGGAGCATATTGATGGAAAGTCATGCCATTCAGACTGAAAAATGTTGGAGCTACATATATGCGAGCCATGACCACCATCTTTCATGATCTCATGCATACCCTTATGAAATATTATGTGGATGACCTCTTAGCCAAGTCATTGTCAAGGGGTGATCATTTGTGAGTGTTAGAGAAAAATTTGATGAGATTAAAAGAATACAAAGTATGAGTGAATCCAAAGAAATGTGTTTGGAGTAACATCGGGAAAAATCCTAGGGTACAATGTCTCTAGAAGAGGTATTGATTCCGACCATGCCAAAGTAAAGGGTATCATAGGCATACCACTACCAACCAATATAAGCCAATTACAAACACTCCAAGGTAGATTAAAATCCCATTGAGCTCAACTACAGTCCCATTGAACGTGCCTGCCTTGCAGTGGTTTTCACCACTCAGAAACTCAAGAATTACATATTAAACCATCAAACGAAGCTTCTAGCCAAGATTGGCGGGCCTTGAAATATCTTCTCAGTAAAGCAACTTTGATAGGAGGGTCATCCAAATGAGTAATGATACTAAGAGAATATGACATACAATATGTTGAGTGGAATGAAATAAAAGGACGTGTTATAGCCGACCAACTCATAGATGTACCCACTAAAGTAGACCATCCATTGGTATTAGAATTCCCCAATGAGTCTATATTCACACTAGACACTTCAGTCACATGGAAGTTATATTTTGAGGGATCTCACACAAGTCATGGTTCAAGAGCAAGGATATTGTTTGACACACCCCAAGGGGATACTATACCAAAGTCATTTAGAATCACTTAATTTTGTACAAACAACATAGCAGATTATGAGGCACTACTTACAGGACTTTGCATGGCCATCAAATGGAAGATCAAAATTCTTCAAGTGCTATGGTGACTCATAGCTGGTTGTCTGGCAGGTTAGTGATGACTATGACATGAAGGACGAGAATCTCACTCCTCACAAAGGAATGATTGACACTTTTAAGCAATACGTTGATGACATCATCTTTCAACAGGTTCCAAAAATTGAAGTGGTTGACTTTCCTTCCCTGAGGGTATCCATGTAAGGGCTTATTGATGACAAGGAATATCGCATATCCAAATTGAATGAGTTAGAATTGTTTGATGAGAAAAGAGAAAATGCATTGGTTCACCTACATTCTTATCAAAATCTTCTTCATCGCAGTTATAATAAGAAGGTTTTCGTCTGACACTTGACATCGGTGACTTCTTCTTAATGGAAAATCTTAAGAATCAAGCAAAAAGAGAGAAGCCTAGTAAATTTAAGCCTAATTGGTTGGGTCTGTACATAATAATAATAGTATACGGGTCTAGTGCATATCATATTTTGACTCCTGAAGGTGAATCATTGTCAAAGCCTATCAATAGCCTACACTTGTGCAAATTCCAAACCTAGCTTCAGAGAGCCTTTGTCAAAAACTCAAAAATATAAAAAAAATCAAAAATAAAAAAAAATTGTCACCTTGATGAAAACCTAGCAAATAGGCATCTTGTGTGATGACAAAAAATCAACAAAATAGTAAATAAATAATTCTTCCAATAGTGAAAACTAATTTTTTGGTGCTTTGGATAAGTACCATGGTGAAAACCTGGCAATTAGGCACCATGTGTAGTCAGCCTCTATCTTATCATCTACTATCATTCTATTTCATTTTCTATCCTCACTCAAAATAAATTCACCTGCACAGTTTTTCTCACCATTTATAATAATTCTTTGTTGTCATTCCCGTCACTTGGAATGGTTGAAATTTCACATCTTTCACCTTCCATACCCATCCACGATAAGGCTTATCTAATTCCATTCCTAATAAGTTGGTCTTATACTTGACCGGGAGCAAGTACTTAACTCATGTCTTTAATTGATCCTAGACTTGGTATTGGAGATCACTATGTCAAAAATCTAAATAATCAGAAATATCCAAAAATCCAAAAAAATCATAAAGATTTAAAAATCCAAAAAAAACAAAACATGTCACAAACCCAAGAAAATCAAAATATCCTCAAAAATAAAAATATATTGAAATATTCCCAACAATTCAAAAACATCCAAATAACCTTTAAAATCCGAAAAAAATTGTCAAGTCATGTTAAGTCAATGACAATAGAACTATGTTGCCTCAGCGACTTCGCATAGGCAAGGCCATCATCGATGAGCCCTTGAGGCACTAGCCTAGTCCTTAGGTTGTGTCAAATAAAGTCAATCATCATTCATAATAAAGTATCTTTTACTTTAAAGTCAAGGTCGAACTATGATGTCTCTACACACGTTATGTAGGAAAAGCCATTTTTTCAAGTTAGTCACTATCCATAACATAAATCAATTTGACACAAACATTCATCTTAGTCTTAGACAAATCATGAAGCAATCAGATAAACTATCCAACTCATGTTCAAGCCAAACAGGTCAATTACCTAATTAGTCAAACATCAAATCAGCAATTACTAGTCAATCAATGGTCTTATATAGGAGGTTGCATTATCAAAACCATACTCAATTTCTTATACGACTTTCCTCATTTCTTGAAATCAAACTCAACCTTATCCTTTATTGTATACAAGATGTTTCCTTCCTAAAAGTCATTCATCAACCTTATCATTTGCCTTATACAGGTGGCTGCATGTTCGAAACAAGACTCAACGTCTTATAGAACATGCTCCGTTTTACAAAGCCAGGCGTTATCAATAAAACAATCACTCAAATAGTCAATCAATCAACCAAACAATCAATCCTGTCAATCATATCAACACACAATGATTGGCAAAGAAAATATAAATGGTTGTTGCTTTTGTTGGTTCATTTTGTCTTATATTTTTCTTGATTAATCATTTGGTCATATTACTAGCCACCTTGAGGATGTCCCAAAAAGGATTTAGAGGAGCGATCGTGTCTCATGACCTACTTTTTCCTTGATTTTGTTTGTGGTTTTTCTTAACAAAGAAACTGGGGCAACTTTGCTCCTAGTATGAGTTATGGCATTCCTTATCTGTTAAGTGTATTTTTTTTTAAAATGGATAACATTGCACACCTTGGTCTATGTTATACCATGGTGATTTTTTTCCACTTGCCATATTTTTAATACTAAATAATAATAAACATGCAAACCTAGCATCTCTCAAGAAAAATAGCAATCCCTCTTCAATGGTCTAACTCCATGCTAACGTTTTCCTCCTACTAACATTTATCTTTGTTAATCCTTGCATTCATCCCTATCCAATTTCCTTGTTCGAATATAATTTCTAGTTTTTGCAAAGTTTTTAAATTTTTTTGAAAAAAATCTGAAGGGGCATGGGTCTATCCCCTCTCTACTAAAGCATGTCATGGACTAAATTTCTTTAAAAAATGTCTTAGGCTTGCCAACATCATTTTCCATTTTCCACTTCTTCTCCCGCATAATTGAATACTTTTTAGTTATTTAATTATTGTCTCAAGTCATATTCTTTTATTAATTAAATAATTTTAATTATTTAACTAATATATTTCTCCTTTTATTCTTCATTTTGATTAATTAAATAAATTAATATCTATTTAATTGCATCACTAATATTCCTTTCTCTCTATAATTAAATAAATTCATATTTATTTAATTATTCATTTTCACTTTTCTACTATAATTAAAGAATTATTTTAATTATTTAATATTTTTTCTTTAGCTCCACTTTTAATTAAATTTTTATTTTAATTAAAAGTCAACCTTTTCCCTTTCTATAATTAAATAATTGTTTTAAATATTTAATTATTCACTTTTCCTCCTCAATTAAATAATTTTAAAATTATTTAATTTACTCTAACAACTTGTGCCGACCTTTTATCTATTCCATTCTTATCACTTCACATTTCAATTAATTTATATCCTTAACTAAACCCTACTTTTTCCCTAGCCCTATTTGATTGGTTCTCAAGGAATCTCATTCAATTATCTTTATCATTTGATCTTGACCCTTTATTCAAATTTGGTTTTCTATAAAAGAGACCTATCGCTTTAATTTCAAAACTAGATAGCTAGGGACAACCACAACTATTATCTTCGATGTAAAGCAAAATCGAGAAGAGCAATTAAGGTGATTCAATCATGGTATAGGGATTTATGGTAATATTGTTTTCTCATTTACTATTTCTATGTTCATTTGTACTTCAATGTTGGATTAGGGTCCTAGGGTTTGAGTTTTATGTACTTGATGGTTGATACTGTGGATCCATGTATTTTCCCTTGATTCTACCTTATTCCACATAATGAAATCCTTGTTGAGATTAGGGTCCTAAGGTTTGAGTTTTATGTGTTTGATTGTTGATACTATTGATTCATCCCTTTTCCCTTATTGTACCCTATTCTATAGAATGAAATCCTTGTTGATATTTTTTTCATTATAGCTATACTATAAACTGAAATAGCTTATTAAATTCATAACGGAAAATATAAAAGTACTTTTTTATTTGAGCTCAATAAAATCTTTCAAATACCCATAATTATAAAATATATACATGTAGGAGATTCTTGTATTTTTCTTGTAATTGGAATAGCTTATTAAATTCGTAATGGAAAATGTAAAAGTAATCTTTTATTCTGGCTCAAAAAATTCTTTCAAATACTTGTAAACCCTATTCTATGGAATGTAATCCTTGTTGGGATTTTATGTCATTACAAATGTACTATAAATTAGAATAGCTTATTAAATTCATAATGGAAAATATAAAAGTGCTCTTGTATTTTAGGTCAAAAAACTCTTTCAAATACCCATACTTGTAAAATATATATAGATGAAATTTAGATATTCTTCAGTAATATATATACATATAATATACTTGGACAAGAAGTATTCACCTAAGTTAATATTGAATATATTGTAACAAAAAATGACTAAAGCTCACCTCAATTGTAATAACGAAATTGAAACCTGATAATAAGATTGGGATAATAAGTTTGATTGGTTTGTTACCATATAATAATTGAAATTTTGAGAGAATAAATTGAATATATTCAAAATTTATAAATTTAATATATTTTACTTTCAACCTCATCAACACTTTAACTCATGTTCTACTCTCAATATAGATTTTTAAATCACTATTTGTAACTATTTTTAAAGTTTTTTAAAAGAATATAAAAAATTTAACTTCCTCACAATAATTGCATTCTCCCTAATGAAACATTAATTAAGAAGTGATCAATAAATTACCTAAAAAAATCAATAAAATTGTAAAACAAAAATGTTATGCTGATCTTGGTGTGGGTGTTGTTGTTCACCTTACTAAAAATAAAATATCTCTTGAAATAAAAATAGCTCTAAACAAACTAAAACAATTCTTAAATAGCTCTTAAAATAATTAATAAATGAAAATAATTCTTATGTAAATAAAATAAAATAATTGTTTAAGTAATTTCTTTTTTGAAAACGAATATCCTTCCTTTTAAACTAAAATTTCAAATATTTATATTAATTTTATTTTTAATAAGATATATGAAAAAGTAATATCTTCTAAAACATACAATTATATATATGTTGTTCCAACACTTGTTTTTATGCAGGTACCGTCTGACGGATTTGACAAGGAAGTGTCCATGTCTGTGTCTGTCATCTGTCAGTATTTCGTCTTGTTATGGTATCGTACTATTTTATGATTGATCATTTTAAGTCATAAATCTTGATGCGTTTATCATGTTATTTGGATGTGTATCAATCTGGATAATTGGTAAATTAATGTAGTGCTTGTATCAGGCATAGTCATAGCTAATTTTTATAATATGAATTTAATAAATTAAATTATTAATTTTTAATAATTTAAATGTTAGATTGATGTAAAGGTTAAACTATATTGAAATTTAAATTGCATAATGTTTATTTTAATTTAAATTCACAAAGTTTATAATTTAATATTAGATTTAAAAATATTTGATGGAGGGATGTAATATAATATTATCCTAAAGTAAAGTTTTGAAAATAAATTCAAATAATAAATAATAATTAGACGTATATGCATATATATATATATATTTATATTAAAAGTTTTTTTTTTAATTTCTATTTTATCCACCCAAGTTTTTATTAAATTGAATAAGCATGAATTAATACAGGATAAATTAGTTTTGATCAAATCAATTTAACATTTTAATTCCCTCTGTTCAAAAATAGTGGGGGTAGATTTCTTATTTTACTAAATTCCTCCAAGTGTTAAATGAGATAAATAATAGGTGCTAGTAAATTTGAGTTTTAACTGTTGAATTCCATATTTTTAAACTTTTAAAGTTTAATTTCTTAATGTAATTTTTTTTCACCATTGAATTAACCCTGCCTAGGTTTCAAGGGGTTTTCTTCTTTTTAAATTTACTAACGGTAAACATGTTTAATTTTAAATCCTGGTTTTATTAAGATTGACTTTTCTTCTTAGCTTACTATTATACTGTTCGCTCAATTTTAACATCATCGAATCATCAAATTTATGGTTCAATTGACACTGCAGAAAGGACTGCGGTCCTAAATAGCACAATATCTGACATTTTTAACATTGATTATACCATGCATCTGCCGGTTTTCTCTAACACAACCAAAGGTTTATGCATACTCATTTGTTTCTCATATAGTTAAGCTTTCATGTTTAATATTCACAAAAGCACATGATATGAACTTTAGAAGATATAATTGTGCATGGTGTGTCCATAATGGTCCCAGGACAATTCATCGTAGGAAAATTCATCGTCATATCAAATTCAACCACTCACCACCACCTAAAAAACATTCAAAGTTTTAGAAATATTAATTTTTCATGACGTGAAAAATTTCCTGTCGTGAATTGTCGGGGTGAATTTTCCGACAGTGAATTTCCCTAATGCCATCCTCATTTTCAAAAATGTATATTGTGTTGACATATCTGCAATTTAGTTAAACCCTGTAATTTTATTTTTGAAAATTCAATTTAGCTATAAGGAGAAAAAAATTCGAAATGTTTATATTTCTTGATTTTATGATAGTGCAACAGCAATGTAGTGAAC
>VDFB02297615.1:0-71813 GCA_007258455.2 Sequoia sempervirens
ATCCCGTGCCTTTATAATCTTCCATTCCAGCAATGTCACGGACCCACCTTAGAATAAGAGGGTATTGAATTTTCAGTCTAGCAACATCTTCGAGAATAAATGCCACTCCATAATATTTCTTTCCCTTGAAGTTGAATTACCACGATCTCAGAAAACGATACATTCAGAGAGCTGAGACAAAGTTTTTAATTTACTTGAATATATTCCCGTTCACCTCTTGAAAGACTATTATTTACCAAAATCGGCCTTTATCAGATATAGAAAGCTCTGTTAAAAAATTCTACAAATGCCCGATTCCCTTTAGAAGGATTCCAGGCGAACTCAAGATGCCTTTAGCAACTCCTTCAGTATTAACGGTCATTCGATCCTCCACCAGACAGATCCATAGGCTGTGTCCTGCTACCTGGGAAGAGACAAAGTCTCTCAAATTTAGCAACGTATCATATTCCACATGTTTGAGCGACTCTCCAACATTTAATTTAAACATTGACCATACGATAAAGTCTGAAGGCCCAACAATATAGTTATCGACTCCTCAATTAAAATCATTTACTGATAATCCCGACTCTTGCCTATCTTTGGCTATTCATCAAGTCTTTCCGTCTTCTTCTAGATGATGACTTCACTTGGCACTATTGTTCATGCCGTTTTCTTTTGTTCGAGCCCGTGAAATTCTCTTACAAATCTCATGCCAATCTGTATGTATTCACAAGCCGTTCCTTTGCCTCCGATAATAATTCTTCATATGCATGTCATTACTACAACTTTGTAAGCTTGTTTCTCCTTCTCGGTAGTATCTCGAGCCTCTTTTTCTTTCTGAGCTTGGAGTGAAACCCATTCCTGAGGGTCATGTCCTTCAGAAGCTCCCCCCATGTCAATGTCATCAAAGTGGCTGGAAAAGGCAAGCTCAATTTCTTCAATGCGGCGGCGATCATGATCGACAGCCTCATGGTCGGGCCCATCTCCCAACGCACTCCTAAACATCTGCATCTCTCAAGTCTTGGTTTTTCTTCGGATTATTCACTCTTTCGTCAATGACATCAAGAGAACAATGCACAATGTAGTGTAGCTTCAGCGCATCGACCCCCTCACTAAAACTTTGTATGTAAACAGGATTGTTCTGCAAACCCACAATCGCCACGCAGATTGTCATGATCTCCTATCTTGCTTCCTGCCTAATTTGTTTGCCAAATCGATGGGCTAGTTTGTAGAAAACTCGTTCATGCCTTGGAATCAATCTCCATGCTTAATGCAGTTCCTATACAGGATTGATCTCTATCCTGGAAATTTAATCGATTAGAACCTTGCTACTAGATAAGGCTGAAGTGCTAGCTAAAATTCCGATCAGATCTTCCCTTGAACCCTCTTTGATACCATGTTAGTTTTTTAGGATCAGAAATGTAAGCAATCAGAAAACACATAAGACAATGAACACAATGTTTACCTTGGGAAAACCCTCCTTCTCGAGGGAGAAAAACCCAGCAAATAATCTCTTCTTATATATCAGAATAATAAGAGCAGAAATCTGCTTACAGAATCAGGCCTTACGCAAGGCTGAATATACACAATGAATGGAGACACTTCTCCTTGATGCTAAACACAAATGAAGATACTTCTTCTTGAATTCGGACCTGCTGCAAGGAAAGGCGAACTTTTGCTGCTATTTAGGAGATGTGAATGAGAGAATAATTGTGATGATCAAATGACAAGTCTTCACCTTCCTTAAATACAGGTTAGACAACCTCTTCTCTAGGTTGGCCCCTAGAGAATATAAATATTTGTTTGAAACATGAAGGCCAACCAGCCTTTAACTCAGGGAAAATAGCTCCCGAAGCTATAAAACACTAACACCCAACCCACCTTCTTGCCTAGGATAGAGGCACCACATGAAGAAGGGCAGAATCAGCTTGATTTTGCTACTATTATAGAGTACATGAGACTCGATGCCATCACTTGAAGGGAGATTCCCTTTGAAAAGTACAATGATGCTAGATCGAGGAACGAAGGAAGGTAACACATGCAGTGATCCAGTAGAGATCTCCACCACAAAGTAATCACTTCCTACATTTGATGGTTCTGGAAATGTTACTGCATGAGCTTGGGTTCAAAAGCTAGATACATACTTTTCCCTCAGCCCTATGATTGAAGATGAAATAGTCAAGTTTGCCATTCTACATTTGGAAGGTGTAGCTCACGAATGGTGGCATCATGGCATTGTGACACAAGGGTTTGACCTTGTTACTAGATATGCTGATTTCACACAAAAGCTCATAGAAAGGTTTGATAGAAGACATCTGGAGGTATACTTCACGGAATTGACACGTTTAGGGCAATATGGGATAGTGGATGATTATGCAACAAAATTTCAAAGGTTTGCTGTTATGGTTCTGGATGTGACAGATAGGAGACTTATGTTCTTGTTCATCAAGGGGCTATAAGAGTCTTTCCATGGTTTGGTGAGGGCTTTAGAGCCAATATCATTAGAGGAAGCTATTCAATGAGCCTTAACCCTTGAGGACTCTACCATGAAGAATAAACCAGTATACAAGAGTACACCAATAGGACAGGAAAGGAAACCGTTTCACAAGGCTACTCCTCCACCCAAGATCCTCCCCCCAAGGCCTAGCGGGATGAACATGTCTAAGAATGAGCTATGGAGGAGAAACTTATGCTTCACTTGTAAGGAGCCTTGGGTTCCAAGCCATAGATGTTTGGGAAAAGGTCAAATCTACTATATTGAGGTAGTTTCTGACGATGATGCTATGGAGAAGGCGAATTTGAGGAGGCTACTAGTGAGGATGAACACGAGGAGACCATAGAGGGAGAGCATATTGGAGGCACTCTTGCAACACTTTCAAGAGCACCACAATATCTGTCTCTTCATGTTAGAGGGGTTCTACAAGGACAAATGGGTCTAAGGATTGAAGACTTTGAGGGGTTTGATGTATCAGTTGCAGGAGGTAACACTCTTCAATGCACCCATCAGATTTGACATTTGGAGTTGGTTCTAGGACACCGGGTGCGAGATGATATCTATGTGGTAGCCATTGGTGAGATTGATGTGGTTTTGGGAGTGCAATGGCTACACTCGCTTGGGGAGTACACAACAAACTACCAAACCATGGAGTTGAAGTTCAAATTTAATGGGAAGGAGGTCGTCCTTCGAGGCCTATCCAAGGGAGGTCCTATGGTAGTTTCAACTAAGAGGATGGAGAGATCCTTTCATAGAGATGAGGTGGCTTGGGTAGCAGAGTGTTTGATCACAGATACTAGTCCACCAAAGGAGGGAAGATCCTACCCCATTAACATCCAATCCATCTTAAACAAATGGTGTAAGGTGTTTTGAGATATTCCTTCTGGATTACCACCTGACAGGGGATTCCAACATGTGATTGAGCTTGAGGAGGGAGCCAAGCTCGTCATCAATACTCCTTATTAGCATCCCAGGATATATAAGGAAGAAATTGAGAAGGCTATCAAGGAGTTGTTGGACATGGGGCATATCCGTTCGAGTTCTATCCCTTTTGCTTCATTTGTGGTGTTGGTCAAAAAAAGGATGTGACATTGACTATAAAGCACTCAATAAGAAGACAATCAAGAATCACTATCCCATTCCTAGGATCGATGAGTTGATAGATGAGCTTCATGGTGCAGTATATTTCTCTAAGATTGATTTGCGTTCGGGATATCATCAAATAAAGGTGAGAAAGGAGGATGTGCATAAGACGTCTTTCAGAGGCCACTATGGGCACTATGAGTTCTTGGTCATGCCATTTGGGTTGACCAATGCCCCTGCCACCGTCTAGTCATGTATGAACCGAGTATTCATTCTACAATTAAGGAAATTTGTTTTGGTTTTCTTTGATGACATTTTGATCTGTAGTAAGACATGGGAGGATCACTTGAAGCACATAGATGAGGTGCTTGGCATACTTGAGCAACAACATTCATATTACGCCAAGATGTCAAAATGTGAGTTTGGGTTGATTGAGATTTTGTATTTGGGGCATAAGATTAGTGCTCAAGGGGTTAGTGTTGATGAGGAGAAGATCAAGGCAATTCAGGAATGGCCTAGACCAAGGAACTTGTCACAGTTGAGAGGATTTGTGGGCTTATGCAGCTATTATAGGTGGTTTGTGAAGGGGTTTTCACAACTTGTTGCTCCATTGACCAATTTGACGAAGAAGGGGGTATTCTCTTGAAGCCCTACAACGCAGCAAGCTTTTTATAAGCTTAAGGATGTAATGAGTTCATGTCCTGTTTTGGCTATTCCGGATTTCTCACTTGCTTTCATACTTGAGTGTGATACTTCAGGAGAGGGCATTGGAGCAGTTTTGATGCAGAATAAACATCCCATAGCATATGAGAGTAGGAAGCTCAAGGATTCAGAGAAGGTCTTTTCTATTTATGGCAAGGAGATGCTAGCTATCATGCATGCCCTTGCCAAATTTAGACAGTACTTGGTTTGTGGGAAATTTGTGGTGAAGATGGATCATAACAGCTTCAAGTTCTTCCTCAACCAACATGATTTGAATGATAGATAGCAAAAATGGGTAAGTGTAATGTCCCCTTCTCGAGCATGATCTTTTCAGTTGACCGTTGGCCTATTCCGGAGACTCGTAGGCTACTTGGAAGGTGGAATTAGGGTTTCCTGTTTTGGAGGTGGTTGTTGCTCAAAATTTGGAGAATGGATTGCGGATTCTTTCTGGGTTTTCAGAGAGCTTCGCAGTGGTGTGACTTGCTTTGCGTTCCGAGCACTTTCTGGAATTTACTATTTTTAGTAAATTCTATTTTTGGCTGTGGTCCGGTTGTTTTCAGCACAGTTGGCCCTCTTCTTCAGCTGGTTCAGTTAGGTTCATTTTTGGCCTTGGAATGCTTTTGGAGAGATAAGTTCAATTAATTTAAATAATGTTATATTACCCCCCTTGGCCTAGTCTTATAACTTAATGTTGTTTTAAAAAGTGGTCTTCAAGGGTGGGCACCTCATGGAGGTAATTTTATATTTTATTAAGGTCAAAAATTGAAGCTTGAAGTTTGGACGCCTATTTTATGAAGAGGTGATTTAAAATAAAGTAAAAAATGAAGCCTTGAAAAGGGACGCCATCTCTTGGAGGGAAAAAAGTTTATTTCAAATTTGAAATTAGGGCTCCTCTTCTAGAAGCTTCTGGAGATTCCTTGTTGTGCCTTTATATGGAGATCTCTTCTCTTCATTTCAGCATCTTATATCTACAGTAATGTTACTCTGCTGGAATGGTACTGGGATCGCTTCGAGGAATGAATGCCTCCTAGCCTTGGCATTGCTTCTTGCTTGAAATATAGCAACTAGTGGTGAGATAGTTGTAGTTGAGTGTTCTTGTAGTGTGATTTTGCATTGTAATGGTCTTTTAGCATGTTGGAGTTGAATTCTTGCATATTATATCAAATTCTGGAGTTGTTGAACATCATAGCTGATTGTAAGTTTTTGCCATAGCTTCCATAATAAAAACTATCTCCTTCTGGGTATTGTCTCTTTGCATTTCCTTGACGTGGGCGACCTTATTTGCCAAGTTTCAGATTTTATGGAAAGGAATTGAATTTTTAAGAAGGAAATCGCCCCTCCTTGAGGGCCGTACCATTTGATTTCTCTTGAAGTTTGTGCAAAAAATAATATATCAGATTTTGGGTCAGTCTTTGGGTTCTTATTTGGGCGCCATCATTCTAGGAAGCTAGTGCATTTTATTTGGTGTCATTTGGGTGAGTCTTGGGTGAGTTACAAGCAATTTAGTAGGGTTTTGTGTTGCTGGTTAAGCATTTTCAAGTTGCTGGTCTGTCATATCAGATTTGGATAATTTGCATTTTAGTGAAGGGTTGGTGTTATTAAGTCATATTAAGCCTTGGGGAAGTCATATTCACTATTGCAGCATTGGAGAGCTTCTAATCCTCATTC
Source organism: Sequoia sempervirens (assembly GCA_007258455.2). NCBI lineage: Eukaryota > Viridiplantae > Streptophyta > Pinopsida > Cupressales > Cupressaceae > Sequoia > Sequoia sempervirens. The sequence goes on from VDFB02297615.1 coordinate 5,927, forward strand.
TTTGCAGACACTTCTCTTAAATTGTAAGCTGAACAGTAGTACTGTCAGCATTCTCACTCCTTCACTGTATTTCATTGTAATTCCCACTGAATAAGTGGAAGAGGCTGGCTTGCCGCCTATTTACATTTGAATTGCATTGTAGTTCTTAGCATCTCCGCCATATGGTAGCTCCATTCCCACTCTGGGTTGGTAAGCACATTCTTGGCGTCGAGTTTACTTTCAGCAATTGTAGTTGTAGGGATCCTCTGACCCTATGTTCGTCCACCTTGGACACATCCTTGGTTAGAGTTACTCTTTCAGCATGCATTGAGATCCTCTGACCATATGCTCACACCTTGCCCAACTCGGGATCTTGGTGTACATTCTTGGTTAGAGTTGTATTCCGCATCGTTTTGGTTTAAGTGCTAACCCTAACGGATGTGTGTTGCATTGTTTATTGTATTCAAAAAGCTAAAAAAATTGGCTCAGAATATTTTAGTAAGCAAACTCCAAGCCTATGATTTTGATATTGAGTATGTGAAGGGAAAGAACAATGTGGTGGCTGATGCACTCTCTAGAAAGCCTTATTTCTACTCTATGTCTGATATATTTGCTGATTTGAAGGTTGCCATAATAGCTGAATATGCCAAAGATTCCATTGCTATTGACATTTTAGATGGGAAGTTGCTTGATGATAGATACAAGGTGGTTGAAGATCTCATCCTTTACAAGGACCGTGTGTATCTTGTACCAAATCAAAGGTTAAGGAGAGGATTATGAGAGCATGCCATGACACACCTCTTGTTGGTCATCCGGGGTTCTACAAGACATACAAGCAAGGAAGGGAGTGTTTCTCATGGAAGGAACTAAAGAATGATGTATTGCAACATGCTAGAGAGTGTTTGGTGTGCCAACAAAATAAGACCAAGCATGTCTTTCCAACTGCTTTTTGCAGCCCCTACCCATTCCAAGTCAGAAATGGGAAAGCATCTCCATGTATTTCATTACAGGGCTGCCTAAGGTGCAAGGTAAGGACTGTATATATGTGGTGGTTTGATAGGTTTACAAAATATGCTCATTTCCATGCCATTTCTTCAAAGTTTAAGGCTCACCAAGTTGCTGATCTGTTTTTTAGAGAGATATTTAGATTTCATGGGTTGCCCAAGAACATTGTGAGTGACAGAGACAGCAGGTTCATCAGTTTGTTTTGGCAAGAACTCTTTCATTTGAATTAGATAGAATTGACTCCAAGAACTAGCTACCATCTGCAAATAGATGGGCAAATTGAAATTGAGAACAAATGGATTGAAGGCTACCTAAGGAACTATGTTATAGGACAACAAACAACTTGGATAAAATGGTTACATTTGTGGGAGTTTTGCAACAACACTATGCACCACATGTTCATAGGTATGTCACGTTTCAAGGCTTTCTATGGTTATGATGCTACCTCATTGATGGAATTAATTCTTACCGATAGTAGGGCCCCTAGAGCAAGGGATGTGGTACAACAAAGTATGGATATCTTGCATTCTTTCAAGGAGAATTTACAACGTGCTCAATACCAGCAAAAGATGTATGCAGATCGACACAAAACGAAGAGAGTTTTTGAGGTTGGTGATATGGTTTACTTGAGGTTGCAGCCATATAGACAGTCTACCCTCAAGGGAAATGGTGCAGAAAACTTGAAGCCAAGATTCTATGGTCCTTACCAAATTGTAAGGAAGATTGGAGAGGTTGCATATGAACTTGAGTTGCCACAGGACAATAGAATTCATAACATTTTCATGTGTCATGCCTTAAAGGGGCAATTGGACAGCAGATTGCATCCTTAGTGGAGCTACCTCTTCTTGATGATGAAGGCAAGTTGATACTTGAACCTGAAACGGTATTGGATGTGAGAGAGAAAAGGCTAGAAAACAAGGTCATTTCAGAGTACTTGGTGAAATGGAAAAATCTTCCAATTGAAGACGCGACATGGGAAGGAGTGGAGATCTTCGAGCACCTGACTCTGAAGTTGCTTGAGGGCAAGCAACATCTGGGCGGGGAGGATTGTCATGTTCTCATCTCAAATTTAGGGCCCAATTCTCTTGTGGTGGGAAAAAGTATTTTTCAACACTAATTTAAATTTGAAAATTTAAAATAATAATAAATAAAAATAAAATTAAATAATAATATAAATATAAATTATTAATAATAACATTTAAATTTTTTGATTTTGGCTGACCATTTGGGAGGCACCTTTGATAGCGTATATATGTGGAGACTTTGTTCATTGAGGATCATTATGTTGGATAGAGAGATTGAATGATGGCTTGTTGAGATGACAACCTCTGCAAACCAAATCACCTAGTGAGACAAAAAACTCCTTGGTGCTATCAATTTCTCTGCTCAGTGCACAACAAACTGTTCCTAATTTATATATCTTGGCATTGATAGGCTCTAGCGATATTGGAAGGCATGCAGGTTGAAGCAATTTAAGGCGAATTTTGGTGGCGAAGCCCTCCTGGCTCACACCACCCTTTGAGACTTAAAGTATTCTTGGCAATTTGTGAATACCTGCTTTACCGCATATCCTACAAATCTAACTCAAACTCTGCTTATGTGTGGATTGAGGGAAGAAGAAATCGATTGGTCGATAGGTGTTTGGTGGCTTGTGGCTGAGCCTTAGGCTTTGGCCACATACTTCATTGAGATGAATCAAATTTTTGTGGACATCAAATCCATTGCGCCGAACATCCTTTGATTCGCCAGCCTCAGTTTCATTGCAATTCATAAGGCAACAACTTGTGTTAGCTACCTGAACATTTCTGTTCAGTGCAACATTGGGATCAGATTTCCTATGATTTAATTGGGTGGTTCTCCTTGTTGGTCTGAGCTTGATTCGGATTCGGGAGACCATTCGACACCCTTCCGTGAGTTCAAGTGCGATTATTTGCTAAGTCTAAAGCTTCGGCTTCCTTCGCTGAGCCCATTGTAAATGATCCGACTTGAACATCTCTAGCTGTGTTATCATTATATTTGTCATACCTCATTTAAGTTATATTCCTTGCTGTGAGGCTTAGAGCCTGCTCTATGACTGTTTGCTATTATTGGATATATTTTTGAGTTCATTCATTCATGTTCACATCATTCTGGGATTGTTCACTTTGCTATTGTAATACTAATCCTTGAGCAGAGAGTTCGAGTCGTTATTCTGCAAGTAATCAGATTGTATTCCAATTGCTGTGTGTATCTTGCAATTTTCCAAAATTTCGTTTTAGTCAATTTAGTTAGCTTGTCAACAACGGGCTAGTGTCTTACAGTCGAGATTTGACAAAGGTTTCAAAACCTTGATAATCATCTGAAGGACCTTGTAAATTACTTTTTAGAAGAACTTCAACTTTCATAATGCACATCATTTCGGCCTTTATAGAGGGTTATCGGAACTACGTCGGGCTTTGACAAAAGTTTCAAAACCTTGATTGAGTTCCAAAATGACCATTTAACCTTTATATTGCTCAAGAACTTTGAAAACACATACTTGAAACCGAATTTTCAATTTGTGCGAGCTTAAAGTTTGGATTAGAATGTTTGGTTGGATATAAATGAGGTTTTCGAAACCTTGTCGGAACCCGACATAGGTTTCAAAACCTATAAATTTTTTAGAAACTCTTGCAATTTGCTCAAGTACTCAACTTATTTCATTTAATGTCAGCTTTTGACCAAGTTGTGAAAACCCTTTCGGGTCTCGACAAAGTTTAGGAAACCTATCAAAGAACCGATGAAACAAGCATTGGTAAGCCTTACACATGAGAATGGCGGGGAAAACACATGGTTTTGACAACTGTGTCAGTACCCGAAATGGTTTCAAAAACCATTTCAAAGACCAACAACCAAAATTAGAGCTTTTTGAAGAATGAAAGGGTCTTCCAAGGAAATTGACAAAAACCATGGTACTATTTGGGACGTCCCGCTGTCCCTTGCTCATCCCCACATCCTCGAGACATTTCCTGCAACATTTTTTTAAACGGGGTCTTCTATGGGATTTCCTTAAGTCCTCAGAACGTCCTTGGTATGGGGACGCTTGGAAAAACTTGGAGGATGTGTCCTCGAGGAACATAGAATTTTTTATTATTATTAAAATAATTAATATTATTAATAAATTTAATATTTAATATTTTATTATAATGTTTAAGAACATTGTTAAAACAGTATAATAATAAGACTTTGCTTGTCCTTAAGCAAAGACAACTTTGGAAACGCTATCCATTTCATGCCAGAGGGCCCGATTGATCCCAAGCACTGCTCCATGATACTTAACCCAAACACCTCATCATCTTCTGCTGCTACTTGCTGCATGTTGTCTAAAGACAAAGGAAAAATTATAGCAACCAGAGCTTGATCACACCCTTGAGTCTTCTTGATGTCGATTTCATCCCTTGTTGCCACTTCTTGCTCATAATTTTCAGTAATGACCAGACTTCTTTCCATCTCTAGAGCGCAAGCTTTGCTCAATATCTTTGGGTTTGTCATCAACTCTAATTTGTTTGCAACGTCTTTTACTTTGGATTTGCAAATTGTGTGTCCCTCGATATTGAATAAAGAATTTTCAATATCCTTATTTGTTCTCTCACCATAAAACTTGAAAGGGTATCTGTTGTGACCTTTTTCACACATCGCCCCATTCAGATGGGGACCCCTAATTTTTGCTCCATTCTCGTCTTTTTGGCTTTGGTTCTTTTCTCTTTCTCTCTGTCTGTCTCTTGTCTATGGGCTGCCTTCCGGGGACGTTCCCGTCTTTGAACTTGAACAAGTGAAATTTGGCCAAGTCTGAAATTAGGGTTTGAGTCTTTCCAGCCAATTTGAAGTCAAACGAGGTGAATAACTTGAAATTTGAGCTTAACGTTCTTGTCAGTATGCTTCCAGCAGGCTTCCGGCAAATTTTCATCAGATTCCGAGGTACTTACTATTTTTAGTAAGTGTGAGATTACAGGCGATTCATCAACATTTTTGAGATTCCGACAGTCACACGACATTTAGAGTATATCAGACTGCTTGCATGCCAAATTTGAGCGAAAACGGACAACTTACTATTTTTAGCAGTCCAGCTTCCGGGATGAATTTCAGGGTGCAGATGCAGAGTTTTTCTTTGCATGTCTACATATTCCTTCTGGGTTTTTCAAGACCTTCGCGATGATATAACATGCAAGTCGAGATGACCACTTTCAGGATTCAGCCTTCCGAGGCTATTTTTAGGGTTTGCATGTCGGGGTTTCTTTTGCATGTCAGGTGATTCCTGATGGGTTTTTCAAGAGCTTCGCGATGGTGTGACATGCAAACGAGGATTCTCACTCGATGAACTTGCTATTTTTGTAAGGTGTGTCGACGCCACACCAGTTGAATTCATGAGCGTCCACGGTGTTGCGAAAGCAACAAACAAAAGATCTTTTGATCATGCAATACAAACCCCAAGTTTCTGACTTGAACCTAAAATGAGCATAAAAGGTGCAATTTCTGAAATCTTGATTGTAAACCACAGCGATCGATTCTTTAGGCTGTCGTTGGTGAAATTTCAAGCCAAGCGAGCACTTACTTATTTATAGTAAGTCAATTTGGAATGCTAAAAATAGTAAATCAGCTGCATGCGTCGTGCCGGCAGTAAGGTCACGTGGTGAGGAGCGCCTCATTCAAATTTCATTCAAATCGGAGCTGTGGAGGTACCAAAAACGAGAGGTTACTATAAATAGCAAAACACTTCTCAAAATGTGCTATTTTTAGTAAGTCAGCTCAAAATGGCAATGTCAACAGGCTAACCAGGTCATGAAGGTCCAGTGGTCAAAATTTCAAGGCAATCTGAGCTTTCGAAGTTTGAGAATCAGAGGATTTACTATAAATAGCAGGGGCATGAACGCTGGCAGAGGAAGGTAAAAAAAAAATGTCTAAGTCTGAGTCTCATCCTGTAGCCTACTTCAGATGCGCCCAAGGAGAAATAAGTTGATGAAAATTTTCTAAGTGTTGAGTTCATCCTCCTGCCTAGCCCAAATGCGCCTACCTTGAGAGTTTGCATGCTAAAAAATTCTAAGTTAAAACTTCATCCTGCTCCCTAGCCTAAATGCGCCCACTCTAAGAGGTTGATGAGAAAAAAATTTCTAAGGCATGGAGATATCCTCCACCACCCTCCATTTGCGCCCATCCCTCTCATGTAGCAAATGCGCCCAACAAGAAGTCAAGGCTGGCCGTTGGAAATGTGTCATCCTCCACACATGCTGAAATGCGCCCACCTCATAAGCAAGTCCAGGAAAATTTCTAAGTATAAAATTTTTTCATCCACCTCATGTAGCAAATGCGCCCAAGTTCAAGAGGGTCAAAGCAAAGTCAACTTTTTTTATCCTCCTACATGGGAAAAATGCGCCCAAAAGCATGGCAAGTGAAGACAAAATAAGGAAGGCAAGGTGGCGTTGCATGTGTTTCATCCACCTCCCTATGCTAAATGCGCCCATGCAGCTAAGGAGTCAACAAGTCAACAAAACTCATCCTCCTCTCACCTCAAAATGCGCCCATCCTCTTCCCTATGCTAAATGCGCCCATGTTGAGGAGTTAAAAGGTAAGTGGATGGAGTAAAAGGTGGTAAATAAAGTGAAAACACTTCATGGCGTGGTAAACACAAGGCAAATGATAGGCGTTTTCCTCTCAAAGTGTGATATGCGCCTATGTTGAAGGGAGTTATAAGGTGTTAGAAATATTTTCTAAGGCGTTGAAATGTTTGAGGGTGGTGAGTGAAATTAATGTGCTAGGCGTTAGAAAATAAAATGCCTAAGTGTTGGAAAATGGTGCCAAGTGAAAAAAAAAAAAAAATGCTAGGCATATCCTCTTGCTCATGCTATTTGCGCCTAGGATGAAATGTAGGATGATGTGATATGAAACTTTTTTTAAAAAGGGCGTTGGAGCTTCAAGTGAAAGTATTTTCTAAGTGTGGAGTTAAATACAAAATGGTGAGTGAGAAATCAAGTGTGCCAGGCATGAATAAAAATTTTCTAAGGAAAGTTGATAAAATTTCCAATGCTGGCGAATGGACAAAAAAAAAAATTTCCTAAGGCAAAAATTTCAAAATGCTAAGTGATTCAAATTTTTTTTTTTTTTTCTAAGGCACAAATATTTTCTCCCTTAGAAAAATGCCTAAATCTGGAAAGGTGATGGAATTTTCCTGAGGCACGAGATGAGTTGCCAGAGATGAAGTCAGTGAATGCCAGCTGCACAGGAACAAAAATATTTTCAAGTCAGAACAACAAGAAATCTTCACAGATGTGAAAAACGGATTTAAATTTCACAGGGGATATTTTCTAAGGTTCAAAATCCAAGAAAATTAAATGAACCCGTTCGTTGGGTACCCATGGATTCGACGCGTTCTGGAGAAAATTTTCTTCTGGGTATCGAAGATTGCTGATGAGGAGTTGATTTTAAAGCCTTTCATGCTTCGCTGTGGCCTTCAGGATGGATATTTTTAAGTGGGCACCAGGTTGGTGAGTTTTCCTAAGGGAAAATTTGAAAATTTTCTAAGGCAAAATGAAGAAAATGTGTTCTCAAGGTAAAATTCTCCAGACGACGAATTTGAAAGAAACTGCCTAGGTGAATTTGCTTAAATCCTTCGTGAAGGTAGTTTCCTTGAGCCAGAGGTGAATAAAACCAAGGTTGTCAGAACTCTAGCAGGTGAAATGAATTTCTTGAAGATGCAGTTGAAGTTGATACTGTCAAAAGGATGATACGCCTTTGAAGAAGATGGATTAAAATTTGGCTAAGGCATGAAGAATCATGAAGAAGGCAAAAGTTGGCTAGTGAAAACGATGAGCCCTTGAAGATCAAAGTGCTAGAATCAGGTGAGTAAGTTGAATTTATATTATGAAATGATCTGATACCCCTCTCCTTGCTTGTTTTGCAGGAGAAATGTTGAGGCCAGAGCACGATGACTTGAAGTGGAAGCACGATGAAGATGAGTTACAATCTCGAGGGAGGAAAATCTGCAAGAAAATGGCTAAGTGTTGAAGAAACATTTTCAAGGCTCAAGATGAGAAGAAGAATGAAGACCCTCAAGTGGAAGAAATCAAAGAACAACGCCAAGAAAGAAGATCGAGAACAGTGTGAACGCGTCTACAAATGGAATCTTCTAGAAGGATGATGGTGGACATTATGGCGCATTTATTACCCCTCTCCTTTGTGGCGGTTTTTAGGGCAATATTGTTTAGGGCTGAGGTGGCACGATTCTGGCCACTCTATTGATTGTAACCCTAGCCGTCTTTTGGGACTTGGCTAGCTATAAAAGGGGGAGTCCCCCTCATTTGTAAGGCATTAGATTAGAAGATTAGATCAGTTAGAATCAGAGTAGACATTGAGAGAGCTTTAGAGCTAGATAGTGTAGCATTGTAGAGCATTTTGCATCATTTGGAGAAGAGAGAAAGTTTTCCCTTTGAAAACTTTTGAAGAGATTGTTGTGTAACACATTTTATGATAATAGATCTTTTCATTGATGATGGAATTCGTCTTGTCATGAAATGCTAGCAAGGTTTTCTTCTTCTTCCTTTCGTATCCAAGTAGATTAAATTCATGCAAGTAGCTTACTTGGTTGTGGTGTTTTATTGAGATAGCTTCGCTTTATTCCATACCACTAGCGGCTTGTTGATGATAAGTTAAGCCTTGTTGGTCAATGACATTACATTGAGTTTAACCGGTTGTGATTTATATGCTTATCGTCGTTGTGATGGTGTATGCATGTTAAGTCATAATTTGAACATCTTTTGCTATTTCCTTGAAGATTGCACCCGATTTTTCTTGAGGTGTCCGGCGGAGGCTAGTGAAATCTGGTTGAGGTCTATGAAGCGAAGCTCCACATATCCTGCATTTAGAATAGAACATAAACTTCTTAGGCCCTACACCCTTTTAAATTCAGTTCATTTCCGGTTAGAATTAGGAAACTTGTGCTTACCTGCCAAATCATTTGAATCACACGAAAGCCCTTAGTCTACTGTTTGTTGTTAGCCGTCGAACAATTGTGTAAGTCCCCTTGACATACCAGCAATATCACATCGAGCCAAACTGAGCCTATTCGCACTCAAGGAACCTTGGAGTTGAAAGCATGATCTTACTCGCAATCTTAGCATGCTGAATACTTTGATCAAGAGAGAATAGGGAAGCCGTTGGCAACTTTATTCTGCGTTGGTGCGGTCACGAAAAACACATCAACAGTATCTAGCTCTTTATGTCTCCTTGATGCACCATTCAACCTGTTTGCATGACTGTTCCAAAATAGGCAATGAAGCTAGAGGCAATGCACCCAAGATTTAACTGATATCTAATGATATTTTCACAAACCTTTTAATAAAATGTGGGCCATGTGTTGCCATGTAAATTCTGTTGCATGCTGGACCATATCTCATTACAAGTTCCTTGGTTTTACTAAAGACTGTATCTAGCCATAGTTTACATACTCTCCGATTACTCTCCGAGTAGCTGAGTAATCTCCAAAAAATTTGTATGCCGAGTAATTTCTGCTTTTACTTGTGGGCAGTATGCAGATGGATTTTCTCCCATCAAATTATTGAGTAATCGCCAGTAGCTCGCAAAAAACCCACAAACATGGCATGTTTGTGTGTGTATAAATATGTCTGTGTATATGCATCCAAACTTGGCATCCTGTGTATGTTTATAGATAGTATACAAATACATAAATATCCACACACATTTGCCGAGTACTTGCCGAGTATTTGTCGAGTATTTTCCAAGTTTTTCCCGAGTAAAAATTTTTGGGCTTGTCGAGTAAAAATTTTTGGGCTTGCCAAGTACTCTCTGATTCTGAGTATGTAAACTATGATCTAGTGCTTGAAAACTTTGTATAAAAGTTATTGTTGATTCTTGAACATAATCTAGAGGAGGCTTCAAAAGCTTCAATGGAGAAACCAGATTTTGAAATTCTCTATGACCGCACTCAACTTCATTGCTAAGCTCCTCAATTGAATGACATAAGCCTTGTAGAAAATTTGTGAATGTCACCAAGTGATCTTTTATCCATATGGTCCTGGCAGTTATGGGGTCTCCTTCTTCATTGCCGTGAAGTGTCATCTCTTCTTTCTTGATTTCCATCTCCATGGTGAGCTCTCCTGTAGGATGTATTTCTGACATGCCTATTATTATGCCATACTCTCTTATGACATAAAAGTTATTGCACTCCATGTACCCATCTACTATGTTGGCAAGCTTCTGTGCCCACTTGTTCTTATTTGGTGAAGGATCCCAAACATTCAGCTGAGCTTCATGACTATACCCTTGAGTTGGAAATAAATCACCGTAATTCACTCAGAGTCTTATCCAAATCATTGATAGGACGGCTGGAATGATTGCCCTCCATAATGGAAACTGTAATGACCTATCCTATACGTGAAATAAAAATTCCTTAATTTTTATAACTTTTAACAAAAGTAAACGAGTAAATAACACTGTAATAAATTTTTTTCTTTTCTTTTCAAATTGAAATACATCATATAAATACAATTTAAAGCTTTTCACAACAAAATAACTTTTACCATTTCAAAATGAATAACAGAGTACGAAAGCATAAGAGTACATGCACAGCTTAACAACTTTTGCACAAATAGAAGTAAGATGGTCCAGGATCTTCCCTTTCAAATCTTGGTTCTTCATACGTCTGATTGTGGAGGAGAAACATCACTTGGGTGCTTTTCCGCCAACCACAGACTAATAATGCGGTCCCCCGCACATTCATTTTTCAATGAAAGACCCTCCCTTCGTCGAAAGGATTGGTTGAGTAACCGATTCTGTTAACCAACCGAGCATAGTGGTGTGTCCTACATAACTAGATTCTTGTATCCCATAATCCCAAACTAGTATGTACTTATTGGATCACTGTGAACTGACAATGTAATCATCTCCCGATCTAAGAGGATGTAGGTACATTACATTACTATGGCCATAGTATTCTGGTTCAGTAAATGACTGAGTAAGTCATCTATCACTTACACTACTCAGGGCCGATTTGACTTTGGGCTACCTGACTCTATGCATAGGCTATGTCCTTCAATGGGTTCAGTTTACCCTAGACTTCCTACCTCAAACAATCTACGAAGAAATGAGCCAATAAACAAGTATCTAATATCCTAACTCCTGATTTAGGAAATCTTTATCCTAGGAGTGAAGCTTGTCAGAGTTAACCTAATAACATAAGCTAAAAATAATACTTGATTTTGACATCGTTTCGTTCCTAGTAGATATTAATTACTCTATGTATTCTCCATATACGGAGATCATACAAAATTGCAAACTCAATCAAATGCACATAAAAACCCTTCATTGAATAATGCAAATTAAGTAAAGCTACCCTTAAGCTTCTTAAACATTTGATTCCCTTTTTACAACCCTTTTATCCTTAAATCCTTCTTTTATTCTACCATTAAAATTCATTGAATTTCCTAAGCATTTACCCTTAATTGCATTGGTTTTCCTTATTCATTTTCCCTTTAAATACAATGAAATTCCTCACATATTTGTCCTTAAATGCTATGAAAGTTCATCAAGACATTACTGATTTTCTATGAACTAATTTCAATATGAACTTAATTGCAAATATCAAACTCAAGAATAAAAGAGAGCAGCATTTCAAATAAGAATTATTAAATAGATATCATGCCTGATGTAATAAGCTCTTTTCCCAACACTGCTCTTCTTAACTCTTCTTCAGCAACTTCCAGAATTCCAATTGACGATGGCTGCCTTGCAAAAACTCTCTTTCAATGGTGATGACTCCTTCAAGTCACTCTTCTTAAATAATACTTCTCTAATAGAAGTTGTTAATTCACTCTTCTACAAGGGATTTAGCACAGTCAATTAACAACAGCTGGTAAAAGCTTATAATTCTCACACTCTCAACAAAATGATAAAATACAGCAACAGAAAACACAACAGCTTGGACAATGAAGCTCTCAAATTTGCAAGAAACAAATTGCACAAGGATATCCATCAATGAATGGCTGGGCAAGTATTTATAGGCCCGTAATTGCAACCATTTCCTTCTTTATGGGCATGTAGAATAACAAGAAGGCGCCCAAACTCAGTCAAATGTCACTTGGCAAGCATATAAACCCTATGCCATCTCAAAAAGGAGTGAATCAACCCTCTTGGAGCCAACATTATCAAAAAAATTCAACTTAAAACTTAGAAATCGCCACCTATAGGAAAAATGTCCTTGCTTGGAGCATGAAAACAAATGACTCATTTTGCTGCGATTTTGTCAAGTTTCAGCTTGTTACAGCACAAAACAACTGGCTGTCATTTCCTATTATCCAGCGCTGAAAATTTCCTCCATTTTTTTTGCTGCGTTGAAGCTTTCATCCATTCACGGGAGAACTCTCAGCTCTATTTTCAAATGTTTACACCAAATATTTGATTCATATTTTCTTTCCTTATGTTAAGAAAAAGGTTCAATACTTTATGAAATCTCTATGTTTTTCCTCAAAAACTAGCAACTATTTTTCTCAATAGTCCACTTAAATAAACTTGCTCATGTTAAAAGATTTAAATCTTTTAACTTTATTACCTTTGAGTTTAGTATTTATCCTTTTAAATATTTTCAATTATTTTCACTTTGGAGTTTATAAATATTTTCACTTTAAATATTCAATAATATATATATATTTATATATTTTATAATATATGTATTTTTATTAAGTATTAATATATTTACATATATAAATATATATATATATTTTCGACATTACCATCATAATGTATATATATATATATTACCTTACTTAATATTTATACATATATTTTATACCTTAAAAATATATAAATATATATATATTTACACATGTATTTATGTATCTATGTATATATCATAAAATATAATTACTTCATTGATATATACATTTATACATACATATATATGTAAATTTCCTGGACAATAATATTAAAATATTATTTTCACCACAGATATTAGGCGGGGTGTGTATGTATATACATGCGTATAACCATATATACTCTTGTGTATACGTATGTATGCGTATATACATGTCGACATATGCGTATGAGCATATCCATCTGCTTAACGTACGTATGTATCGATATGTCTATACATATAGATACGTGTACACAATGTATACATGTGTATACGTACCCACTCAACTTTTGACACATATCTATCACATCATTCATACAAGGGTCACATTATAGTAAGTCTGACAATAAACAATCATTACTTACAAAGCACAAAGAAGTAAATTCAGACTCCTAAAGCCTATGGATGACTTATCAAGACTAACTTATCTAACTTGGTTCCTCTATACCCTTCATGATGTGTGTGTATGCTCAACTGATTAACATTACCGGTTAAACGACCAAGCCCCTCTCCCAAGTGATATTTCCCCTCCGTTTGGAGGACTGGTTCACATACCTACATCCATAGTCATAAACTCACGGCAATCAAATGCTCACAACAATAGCAGTATATATAAACTTCGCAAGATATAACAACATCACACATTAACCTCATAATGCACATTTTCACCATGATTAACATCAATTGAACAACATAAGAATGAGACAATCATTAATGTACAAAACTCATATTGATAACATGGTGCATCATATCTTATTCATTCATAAAATTGTCTTTACAAACACATAATCCTTATCCAGTACTAATAACCTAGTAGCTATACAATCGGGGTGTAACAGAACCCTTCCAATAACATTTCCATGCAATGAAATCTTCTCAAAATGCCTGATTCTACTGCTTTCTATGACTGTAACATTAAAAATGGTATCATAAAAATAATGCAACAGCTGCAAAGATGACACACTTGTGCAAAAATCAGCCATGTGGTCAATGTAGAAGCAGTGGGCATCCACACCCAGACTGAAAACTCTCCATTAGAATTTGCCAAGTGACATTTACTTTTTCCCATGGTTGGGAATGCCTGCAAAACTGTTTGTGTAAACGCTAATGACATAAAGATGACAGCAGTGTTAGGGCTGGAAATTAGGTTCATAGCTGTCCTAGGAATGCTTCGGGTGTCATATGAGGATAGCACCTCATCATCGCTCAACCTCTTCATGCTTTGTTGGTAGTCCCTTGCACCAATATCCCAATTTGGACTCTTCTCATCATGCTCATGTGGTACTACCCTTGCATTCATGAGAAGCTCTCCTCTTATCACTGTCCTCTCTGAGTGCTCTCTCTGAGTGCTCTCATAATGTCCTGGTTCTCCTATAATAGATCCCCAGCACCAGGTACTCTACTGTCACTCAACAACAAATCTAGAAAACTCGGAGCATCATATCCATACAATGCTCGGTAAGGTGTCATCTAAATACTCATGTGATGAGTGGTATTGTAGCAATACTCACAAAGGTATAACCACTTCACCCATGCCTTCTGCTGCCCTGAACTGTAATTCTTCAAGTATCCCTCCACCCATTTATTGACTATCTCAGTTTGCCCATCTGTCTGTGGGTGGTAGCTGGTGCTCAGAGTGAGCTCTGTCCCGCAAAGTTTGAATAACTCCTGCCAGAAGTTACTCATAAACCTGCTATCTCTGTCACTGACTATGCTCCGAGGCAAACCGTGCAACCAAAATACCTCTCGGAAAAACAAGTCTTGCCACCTGTGTAGCTGTGTGAGTAGTAGTGATTGGGAAGAAATGAGCATACTTCGTCAATCTATCTACTACCACAAAAATGTTGTCCTTCCTTTGAGCTTTCGGCAAGCTTGTAATGAAGTCCATCGACAAGCATTCCCACTTCCTCTCAGGAATAGGAAGCGGCTGAAGTAACCCTGCAGGGTATGTATGTTCTTGCTTGTTTTGCTGACAAACAAGGCATTCCCTGACATATTGAAGAACAAATGACTTGAGACCTTTCCAAGAGAATCTCTCCCGTACCTGCCTGTAGGTCTTAAAGTAACTGGGATGTCCTGCCATAGGTGAATCGTGAAATGATCTCAATACCCTGTCCCTCATCTCAGAACCTGGGACTAGAAATATCCTCCCTTTGTAAATGATAAGATCATCTACAAGTGAGTATCTGCCATCTTGTACTGTCCCATCCACTATGCGAGAAGCCCACGGGTTCTTAGCATACTCCGCAACTATCATGTGTCTTCAGTCCTCTGCAATCTTTGTAATGGAGCTCAAGTGTGGGCGGCGAGATAATGCGTCAACAACCACATTCTGTGTACCCTTGACATAGGAGATGGCAAAATCATAGGATTGAAGTTTGCTGACCCATTTCTGTTGTCTTTCATTCAAATCTCGTTGTCCTAGGAAATGTTTCAGACTATTGTGATCAGTTTTAACACAAAATTTACTACCAACCAAATACTGCCTGAACTTGGCCATGGCATGCATGATGGCCAACATTTCCTTATCGTAAATGCTAAAGCTCCTCTTAGGACCTCTCAGCTTCCTGCTCTCGAAAGCTATAGGATGTCGGTCCTGCATGATGACTGCCCCAATACCCTCACCGCTGGCATCACAATGTAGCTCAAACGGCTTGGCGAAGTCTGGTAATGCCAAAACTGGACATGTAGTCATGAGAAGTTTAAACTTCTCAAAGCACGCCTGTGCTAAAGGTGTCCACACAAAGGCTCCCTTCTTAGTCAAATCTGTCAGTGGCGCTGCATGACGCGAGAATCCACTAACGAACCGACGGTAGAAGGTGCATAGACCTACAAACCCCCTAAGCTGTGTCAATGTCTTAGGTGTAGGCCAATCAATGATAGCACGAACTTTCTTTGGATCCATACTGACTCCCGCATTGCTGATGATGTGACCCAGATATAAAAGTTCTCCCAATCCCAATGCACATTTGGATTCCTTGGCGTATAAGGACTCCCTATCCAATATG
The DNA here is from genome assembly GCA_007258455.2 of Sequoia sempervirens. NCBI lineage: Eukaryota > Viridiplantae > Streptophyta > Pinopsida > Cupressales > Cupressaceae > Sequoia > Sequoia sempervirens. The sequence goes on from VDFB02297615.1 coordinate 21,794, forward strand.
CTCAATACTGCATCCAAGTGAACTATGTGTTCTTCCCAAGACTTGCTGTAAACTAGTATGTCGTCGAAGAACACCAAAACAAATTTCCTCAAGTGAGGATGGAAAACCCTGTTCATTGTGGACTGAAATGTGGCTGGAGCGTTGGTTAAACCGAATGGCATAACCAAGAAGTCATAATGTCCACAGTGGCATCGAAATGCGGTTTTCTCTATATCCTCCTCTTAGACTTTGATCTGATGGTACCCAGTCCTCAAATCAATTTTTGAGAAATAGCAAGCTCCATGTAGCTCATCTATTAACTCGTCAATCCGTGGTATGGGATACTTGTTCTTAATAGTCTTCCTGTTGAGCATCCTGTAGTCAATACACATCCTAAGTGTACCATCCTTTTTCTTCACCAAAACAACTGATGAAGCAAAGGGTGACTTACTCGGCCTAATGTGCCCCATAGCTAAAAGTTCTTTAATAGTCTTTTCAATTTCATCTTTTAAACGTTTGGGGTACCGGTAAGGAGTGATCATGATAGGTTTTGTGCCCTCCTCCAATTCTACAATATGCTCAATACCTCTATCAGGAGGTCTACCTGGTGGGATAGCATTGAAAACCTTTGCATGTTTGATTCGGAGTGCCTGAACATCTGGATGATAAGAAGAATCTTGCTGCTCTTTCTGTGAAGGCATTATCTTGCACTCTGTTGCCCAATCCACCATGTCATGCCAAATCAAACATTCCATTCTCCTGAGTGAAATTTCTTTTACATTGCTGTCCTTGATGGCTTTGAGAACATGATTTGTGCCATCAATTTTAAATTTCATCTCCATATCACGTAAATTAAGTGTGAACTCTCCTATTGCATGAAGCCACTTCATGCCGAGAACTACATCTGTACCTCCCATGTTCACAACATAAAAATCTTCCTTAAACTCAAAATTGTTGAGTTTCATTGGAAAATCCGGAATCATCCTCTCGCAGTTGAGAGTGTACCCATCTGCAGCCTTAACTCTAATTCCTTCAAACTGCTGAGTTTGAATGCCTCTTTTCTCCACCAACCGAAAATCAATAAAGTTATGGGTTGGACTTGTATCCAAAAGAGAAATAACTCTTTGACCAGCTAGTATTCCACGAAGTCTAAAAGAACCTTCTCTCTGCATACTAGACATATGAGCTTCCTATAGCTCAATTTCAACCTCTCTTTCTGCCTCATTTTCTGATTTTTCTTCATCTGTATCATAAATTGCAGCTTGTTGGTCTGAAAAATCAGTCAACTCATCTCCCTCAAAGAACCACTCCATATGCTTGTTTTTCCCTTTAGGCTTAAGGGGGCAATCGTGGTTGATGTCATATGGACCTTTGCAGTGGAAACAGAGTTTCTTCCTACGTAAATCGTTAATTGTTTCATGATCTAGAGGTGCTGCAAATTTTTTCTTTTGATCAGCATTTTCAAACTTCTTTTGATCAGATTTAGTGTCATTATAGGAAGTGGATGGTTTTGAGCCAAATTGTTTCCGAGGTGTTGTAAGCTCCATACTGCGAGATTTCCTCATGGCCTCCTGTAAAGTAGGTGGATCGAAAGCTTTGATCCAGCCTTTCATGGGCTCAAATAAACCCTCCATAAACAATATAATCAGCCTCCTCTCTGATATGCCTGTCACCATAACTGATAGTCTCTGAAACTCTCCTATGTATGACTCCAAATTACCCAACTGTTTCAATTGTGCAAGATCTCGAAAGTATAGTTCAGGGTCACGTTTGTCAAACCTCTCTACCAATCGATCTATAAACTCCTGGTAAGAAGTAATTCTGTCATGGTGGAGTGTTATCATGCCATGGTGCCACCAATCGTGGGCCACGCCATCCAGGTGGAGAGCTCCAAATCTAATAGCATCCTCCTCTGTCATTGGACGCAATGTAAGGAAGGTGTCCAATTTGCTTACCCAGGCACGTGCTGTAACTCTGCCACTGCCATCAAAATTAGTTAACATAATTTTATTGGTAGCTTGCCTGAGATCATTATTCCATTGTTTAGGCCTCCTATCAAACCTGTTTCGGGTATGTTTCCTCTTCTGGCTCATGAATCGATCAAAGTTAAGGTGATCCTTATCTCTCGGAGGTAATGCATCCCATTCATCATGCATATTCATGATGTTGTCTGCAAAGTTCACGTCTCCACCCTCTTCAACGTCTTCCTCATCATTGGTATCATTTCTAGTGAAAGTAGGGCGTGTGGGTCTTTCATAGGTGCGTGCTGGAGCAATATTCCTATGAGCTTCTCTATGAACACTTCCCTCCTGATCTTGATCACGATTCTGCCTTCTCTGAACTGTCAAGTTCTGAACATTGGTACTAAGCTGCTGGAGGATGTTCGCCACCTGCTCTTGGCCTGCTACCATCCCTCTCAGTACATCTCTGACATCTCTTTCTTCGTTATCAAGACGATTCCTAGAAGGACCTTCCTCATCCCTATTTGCCATATTATCAAGGTCAAAATCTTTCTCTTGTTCGTCAAACGGAAATGTTGAAAACGGTTCAAAAGTACTTCTCTGATAACCAGGACCCCTGCATGAGTAGTACCTGTCAAACCTGTTCTGATGTGACTGCATAGAAACTGCTAACCCTACAGGCTGGCAGGATCAGAGCTCTGATACCACTGTGATGAGCCCAGTTGGCTCCAACTCAAACCCTGTAGTTTTTATCTTATCTTTTTGTGTTTTTTTAGTTTTTTAAGAAGGGTTGCTAGACAGAAGTAGAAGGTATGCCATGCATATATTGATATTAAATTGAAAATTACACTAGATAATTGAAACAACTCCTGAAATAGGCATTATTCATCAATTACAAACAGATCAAGAACAATGAGCATACCCGGATCTCTCCAGAATAATTAAATAAGAAAAATAATGCACTTGACAGGCAAGAAGTGTTGAAACCTGATGAATAGCATGCCTGGGCTCCAGATTTGCTTTCTGCCACCTGAAAATTGGAGGAAAGACACTGCAAAGGATAGGCGCCACCAAAGGAACACAAAAGAAGCCAAGAAGGAAGGCGTTTTGCCTCAAGAAGTCACACGCCCTTGCCAGAAGAGCCACGCACTTCAAAGAAGATGTACAGCCTTTGTATGAAAGGTACGGCCATAAATAAGAACTTGTCCACCAGAGGAAAGAAGACGCCAATCTCTCAAACCCTCTGCTTCTTTATTGAAACTTCTGAACAAACAATCAAGAACTCTGATGTAAATCAAATGGACTTCTGAACTGAAGCCCTCACAGATGCACTAATTTGATTGGTCTCTCACAATCTCAAAAATGCTCAACACTGAAGAGAATCTCGTTCTCCAATGGCAGAAATGCTCAAACCCTTGTCTCAGAGAATAGCACAGAGAAATAACAATGGCAAAGTCAAATAATCAATGAATGAGTTTTATTTGCCAAAATTGCCTTATATTCCAAAAGGCATGACTTTCAAGAAAGCAACGCCACTTTGAAGTCATTTAAATATTTTAAATCATATTTAAATCACCTTCTCAATAGTTTTAAGTTTAATACTTGGGCGCCCACTTTTATGCTGAAGTGATTTAATTTTAAATCACTTTTATGAAATATTTAAGTGATATGATATTTATAAAGTCAATTTGACTTTATAATAAAGCGTTAAGTTAAATAATTAACTCAAATCACTTAAAAATCCATAACTCCCTCTAAACTCCATATATTTTCGTGCCGTCAGAAGCTGTCAACCCCTGAACTGCCAAGGCCTGCTTTGAGCCAATCACTGAGCTCTGAAAATGAGAACGACAAAACTCCTCTAGAAAATGCCACTGACCCTCTAACCAATCCAGTTAGCCCACAAGGGTCCAAGAAATAGGCTAACACATTGTTCCCGAGAATTGACTAGAGCGGGGACATCACATCCATCCACAATGTTGCTTGGTAAATCAATCAATGGCTCATCATTTGGAAGCTCGGAAGATATTATATGATTCAACACATCTTCCTTCAACTTGAAATCTTTGCACCCAACAAGTGAAGCCTTTCCCATCTTCACTTCATCAATCTTTTGTTGGTACACACAATCATTAGAAATCAATAAGGAATCTTCACCTTCAACTTGCTTATTGGGTTCCTCTTGTTCTCGTTTCATGATGTCTTGTGGCTCTGAATTTGATTGTTCCTCTTGCTTCTTGATTTCTTCCCCAGCCTTTTTCCTTATGTATTCATATAGGCCTCTTTTGTTGGGAAAATGGTTCTTGAGTGCCTCCAAGTATTCATCAAAGGGAACATAAGCTTTGAAATCATCTGACAGTCTTTGATACTTGTCAAGGATTTTGGGGGCCTCAAGTTTGTATAGTAACTTGTGAACAAAATCTATGTCCTCTTCTTTTTGTAAGAATTTAGGGCACCAATCCATGTTCTCTCTCCTAAATTTTCAGATATCTTTGACTCAATCTTCATACAAAATCAAACCTGCAAGCTGGCAGGACATGCTGCTCTGATACCACTGTAATCACCCCTAGGGTAACAACTGCATAACTAGTTTAGATCTAGGGTTCCAAGTAGAACAACAACATTAACTTGGCAGCGATAGCATCCATGATACAATCCTAAAATTCTCAAATGTTATTCAATTCAGATCTAACAAAGTAAACTCAGAATATAAATCTGACAAAAAATTTAGAATATGAATGTGCACATCATACTGTTAGAAGTTCCAAAGAAACTAGTTGAGTTTCACTCATAATTCAATAGAGTCAACCACTAAGGGATCCCACATTCTTTGGGAAAATATGATATAAAAGTTGCTTCAATATAAATCAAAGTCCGAGTGGGAGTGTATAGAAATTAATTGCTGATGATAGCCTGCAACAAGGAGGGTATGGTCCTTAGCCAAATCAAATCGGAATTTTTAGGAGTTCTGGTTTGTGATGATTGTCCAAGATTGAGGCGTGAAACCCTCAATGTATTGCCTATTAAACCCCAGATACACTTGTGCAAGGATGTGCTTATGGTCATGTGCCTCTCACTTATTCCTGTGCTCAAATCTGAGCTCCTATGCCTGCATCAAAGATGCCCTGATCTGATGTTGTTGGATAGTAGCTTCAAGCCTCTAATTTGACTCTCTTTGCTAATGTTTGGCTTGCTGTTCCTCCAGATCTGTGGTGTTAAATGACTGCAGTTGTGCCCAGCTTGGAGTGTGCGCCTGGTGACTAGTTTGGATTGATTGCGCCTAGGGTTTCTGATCTTCCACAAGTTATAACTCTCAGTCCGGAATTTGCCACCTGGAGTTCTCCTCAAATCTGAAACAAATCAATTCTTATGTCAGCAACCTATGCACTCAGGCTGAATATGCCCAAGACAGGATTTGGGGTTTCTTCCAAATACCTGTAAATGTGGTTGACAAGGGATTTCATCCCAGCAACAGTGTTGTTTGTAAACAGCAGTTGGATAATGTTTAATGCCTTCCCAAATGACAAATCTCATTCCTTTATGCTTGATTAAGGTGAACAAGTTGGCCAAATGCCCCAAAGAAATAGTTGGTGCCAACATTCAATTATTATTATTTAAAATTAGGACCAGGTTGGCCCCATATGCGATTTATTATTATTATTATTAAAATAATTAATATTATTATTAATAAATTTTATATTTAATATATTATTATAATGTTTAAAACCACTTTTTAAATAGTAAACTAGTATTGCTTTTCCTTCAAAGCGGAAGGGACATGGCATTCTTCTACAAATCTTATTCTAATCATGTTAATTTCATCTTGAATTGACATATGCAATCCATTTACATACCTTGAAACCTTCTCATCATCTTCAACATGGCTAGCCTGAATGTTGAGCTTGTAGAATTCCTTCTTATAGTCTTTGACACATTCCTTTTTGCTTCAAGTTCTGCAATTTCTTGCAATAGGTTGAGTTGATAACTTGATAGTTTGCAGTTAGAAATTTGGCCTTTAGTTTTGTTATATTCTATCCCATGACTTGATTTTTTCCTTTCTTTTTCTTTGTCTTTCCGTTTGCACGTGATCCCACCACAAGGATGCATGACCTTTCAGCTTTGTGTAGAAAAACTTCACCTTCTTTGGGTCTTCCATGGATTTGTATTCAAAGTATTTCTCCATCTTCGAAATTCAATATATGAGTAATCTAATCTTGGTTTACTACTTATCCTTGACATTGCTCTAAAAATCCTCCTTTTGGTTCATTCATTGCATCATCTATCTACATTTCTTGATCTTCTACTTTTTCGTCATCTTCACTTGCATCTTCTTCTTGCACTTCTATTTTTTGTGCTACCTCCATTGCATCCAATTGTGCTACCTTCATTGCATCCAATCTTAGCATCTTTGCTATATCAACAACTCATGGTGCTCTCAGTCTTCCTCTATGTGACATGCCTTCTTCCAAGCCCTTTACAATTGTATGTCTTCTTTCTCACTTCCCACAACAAAATTCCCTTTGAGCCTCGCTTGGCACAGCTCAATAATTGCTTTGATACCACTTGGAGCAGATATAGATAGGGTTTTTTTTTATCAAACTACCTAGTCTAGCAACCATAAACAAAATCAACACCCACAATACAATATGGAGACAAAAATTGATTGACAATGATTTAGTGAACTTTCAGTAGCTTGTACATGAAAGATTCCCAACCCAATCTGATTTGATTTTTCTGAGCTTGTCTTCTCAAAATGTCTTTGACGAGCAAATAGGAGAGGTTTTGTTTTGTTTGTTTTTGTGTATTTTCTGATTTTTTTGGTGTTTTTGTGTTTTATGCAAATAACATGACATATACAATTGCTGGAAATAGAAGATAACTGAAATATGCAAGAGTTCTATTACTAAAATGCTGTAATTACATAAATATGGGCTAAATGCAACATACCCATTCATCCATAGACCTGGAAATGAACTATTACAAGGCTGAAGCAAAAGTATCAGGTTTGATATAAGACTGTAACATCAATTTCAAACTCTCCCAACTCTGAGTATGACTCCACAATTCATTTCTGGGTGTGAGACGAGTTTTGCAACTGCTGTAGGTGAATTTTCAGCTCCAAATCTTCAAGAACAACACTTGGCACCTAGGGTTTGAAGCTCAAATGTCCAACGAAGGTGCGGCTAACTGTATGACTCCTATAGGAAGGTAGAAATGCCCTCAAAGAGGTATGATATGCAATCTGATATAAATTTCTGCCCCTCCAATTGACTGATTTGCAATATTTTTCCCAAATACTGGCTGCTAAACTGATAAAAAACCTTTACTATGATGTTTTTACCCTCTAGAATGTTGGGGCTACGTCCAACACTCCCTTCTCCCAAGAGTTTTTGTTCCTGGAAGGCCAAATCTGCATGTAAAAACCCTCCTTGAGCTCCAACTTGCAAGCTGCTTTGAAAAATATGAACTTATGATATTTCAAATGGCAGCCTCAAACTCATTTTATAACCTTTTACTATTCCCTCAAGGAGGTCACCCCTTTTTAGGGGTTTTTGACTTAGCCAAATGACAACTTTTTAGTAATTTTAATAAAAATTACTTTTCTTCTCATGCTAGGTGTGGCTTTTCAATAAGGTCCCCATTTTGATCTTTTAAGTTGTTTTTAAAAGTTTCAAGTTATGTCTCTAGGCATCATGGTACAAGGGGGGGTTAACTTCTCACTATTCATCCTTCTAATTCTCTGTTACTATTCACCCCTTTACTATTCCATTAGAGACAACTTAAATATTTCCAAATGATTCCTAAATTCATCCTCTGAACTCCAATGAAGGCTCAGAAAGCACCAAGCAAGGCTCCACAATCCTCGGATTGGGTCCCCTAACCATACTGCTGACCTACGGGAACCCTAGTGGTCGGCCAACCTCTGCTCAGATCTGAGTTGCCTAAGGAAGGGACATTACAGTACATTCAACAATATGTTTCAGGAGGTTTGGAATTTTCTGCAGCTCACTATTCACATATACAATGTATATTTAAATCAAAACACTCTTAAAATAAAATCTTCCTTACAATATTCACCATTGGTTCACCATTTGTTTCCTGAAGCTTTTGCTTGAGTACTCTGTTTGGTTCTTTATCATGCTCTATTCTTTGATTCAGTTCATTGGTGCTATGAAAACAACATTTTTCCTCTGTTCATCTTTGTTCTCTTCAAGCTTTGTCACATTCTGTGGAACCTTGATGGGACCTTGCCTCTGGATTCCTGAAGCTATATTTCTACATATCCACCACTATATATAAAAATGGAATTTCTAGTTCTTGTTTTCTGTGTGTTCGAACACTCCTTTTTTTTCTTTTTTCTTCAAGCCCACCTTTTTCTTGTTTGATCTGGATTCTTTACATAACTGCTACAGCCTTTCCCAGAGGGTAATCATTTGTTTCTACCCATCTTCATTCATTTCACCCTTATTTTGTATCCACAAAACCCTAACAACAGAGACACAACCTTCTTCATGTGCAAATGGCTAAGAAATGACCCCAATCCTCCATGTAGCCATAAGGTTTTTCAAGAAAACGTTTTCTGCAAGCATGAACAGGTTGTAAGGAATGAAACAAGCAATTCAACAATTGTGGGAAGCTAGAAGGTTGTGGCAAGGAAAATAACATAGCAACAACAATGAAAAATCATAAATTTAATTTGTTGGCAAAAATTAAAAGATTGCCACAATGTTTGATGAACAGAAGCACAATTGGTGGGTTTTAAAAGGAATAAACCATATCTTATTGCTGATCTTTGAATGCGCAGCATTCACAACCAGTCATTTCAACTCAGCATAAAAAAGACTGATATGATACTCAAACATAAACTTCCTGTTATTGCTATCCCAAGTTTAGAACTTTTGAAACCATTTAGGTTTAGTCAAGAGATAAATACAGCTAATGATGCTTGTAAAGTCTTGTAAACCAGCACTTACATGTTCCTATCACCAGTATATTGCAGATTTTTTATATGAAAAATGAACTGGAGACAGTTTGAAAGTTGACTGAAACAACATTCAAATGTATTCTTGACACGATGCTTCCAAGCACAAGACAAAATTAAAACCTTCTTGAAGCATTTCAGAAAATGACCGCGAAGCCATAAACATCTTACAACAAAAACTCACAAAACTCAAAATGTTTTTGGTTGTGTAGGATTGCACATTAGTCTGGATGCTCTTGCATTAGTATATAGTCACCTCTTGGACATTATGGGACAAGGGACTAAGGCTTGCCAAAAACTAAAGACAATTGAGAAGGCAGAGGTTAATAGATTGTTTATGGAGGGTGAAACAAGGTCCAAGGTTATGCCAATGCTAGTAGAGTTTGAACAATCAATTATGCCATGAATGGTTGCTAGTGGTATTGGTGATGTTTCTACAATAGGAAAGAGAAAGACTACTAGTAGTAAGAGGGCGAGGATAGTTGTAGGTATGTTTAATATGCAAACACAGGAAGTAGCAATCTTCTATTGTTAAATTAATTTTTTTGTCTATGCCATCCCATTTTAATGGCATGTTCTCTTTATTTCAAACAAATGTTCAAAGATTCAATTTTTGTTGGTCCTTCGTCCCCCCTAAAGAGCATAAACTATGTATCATCCTCTTTGATAAAGAATATTCTAAGGTGAATTTGGTGATGGTGGACATGAGGTAGGCTTGGATGAGGATGGGCTACTCTACTATCATGGATGGGTGGACTGATATTAGATATCATCCACTTATCAACATCAAAGTCACGTGCAATTGGCTTGTATTTTCTTACAGCTGTTGATTGTTTAGGGAGGTGCAAGGATGCAAACTTCAATTTTAGATTTTGAGAGAAGCCATATATGAGATTGGGGCCTCAAATGTTGTACAAGTGGTCACTAATTTGACACATTTGTGTGAATTAGTTGGCATGATGGTGGACGGTGCTTTTGAGCACATCTTTTGGTCTCAGTGGTGTTCATGCATTGAACGCATTGAAAGTCATAGGGAAGATAGATTGGTTGAAAAAAGTGGTGGCAAAAACTAGAGATATGTAGATGTTTATTTGCAACCACCACACCTCACTTGCTCTCTTAAGGACCTTTTTGAGGGAGGAATTCTGTGATGTCCCCATCCTAGTCAGCGCAGCTGGTCATGTGGTTAGCCTATTATTTCGATCCTCGTAGGCTGATAGGTGTGTGTAGAGGATCATCTGAGGCAGTTACTCAGTGTTCTGTAGCTTCAGTGTTGCAGTTGTTTGAGGTTGGGCCTTCGCAGAATCCTTCAGAGTGGTTTTTCAGAGACTTTCTATTTTTAGAAAGTCGGACAGGCGGAAGCTGCTATTTTGGGCAGGGCACTTGGTTCAGCTGGTTAGCTCGGAATCGACCCAATTCTTCAGTTTGTTGGTCAGAAGGAGAAATAAGGAGTATTTAATGATTATTAAATATTTAATATTTTGACTTTATATTAAAGTCACTTTATTAATATATTTAAATATTAATAATTAAATGGTATATTATAAAGTATTTTAATACTTTATAATAAAGTGATATATTTGATATAATGAATAATTATTATTCATTAATGAGACGTCATTTAATTATTATTTTTCTCCTAAGTCAAAAAGGGCGAATTTGATCATTTAATTTAAATGATTATTAAAAAGTGAGTTGGGTCGAATTTTTGCAAGAGAGTATATATTCACAGGAAAGACAAATCGAACCATTATGATATGTTATTCAAATTTGTCTTATTTTTGCTCTGAGCATTGGAGTTTGCAAAACCTAGGGTTTCAGCAGACGATTCGATTTTGGAGAACGATACCTCTTCAGAATCTGACATACTGAGACTGTGCAATACCAGTTGAAGATTGTCTACTTGGTAGCTTCATCCAGAAGTTGCAGTTGATCATATTGAATCGATTTCAGGAAGGAGATCCAGAGTATTTCATCAGTTAACAGGGGCGATCTATCAGAGGTTACTATCTCAGAGATTTGGCATCTTTATTTGGGCCGTACTATATTCTTTATTGCTGCTGCAGCAGGGCCGTACATTTCTGTACCTTCAAGGCCGTACCTCTCTCTCAGGAAGAAACGCATTCATCATTCATTTTTTGGCAGAGGGTTTCATTGCGCCTTGGATATCTGGAGTCTTTGCAACGCTTTCAGAGTCCAGAGGGTCATTGGTTCATTCAGCCGTACCATTTCATTTGTCTTCTGGTGCCTGCAAGAAGGAAATCAGGTTCCTACATAATAAATTTGTATTTCATTCATATATTATTATTTGCCATTGTAAATGCTCTGGAAGTGAAATAAAATGATGTGCCTACCTTCTTTGAACATTTTCAAAGCTTATTTAGAGAATTTTAATTTATTTTGAATTTATTAGCAATTTAGAGGAAAATCGCAGCTCTTCTTTATTTATTGCAAAAACCCTCAAAAACACAAAAAAATACAAAACACAGCAAAATCGCCATAATCAGTCAAGGGTTTGGGTTGAGAATCACCTGGATTCTTACAAATTCCTTAGACTAAATATGCCTGTTATTTCATTTTGTTAGAGAGGATGCTTGAGGTGTAGGAGGCTCTACAATTGATGATGGTTAATCTAAAGTAGGGTAGATGGCCTAATGCAAGCACCATTGAATAAAATATTGTAAAACAAAAGATCCTTGATGATGATTGATGGTCCACTATGAGGCAAGAGAACTCTAATTTTTAAATTAAATTATTATTTTATTAATGTTTGTAACTTGATAATCTTATCCATTTTTGTATTAGCACTTGCTCTTTGTCATTTGAGTCATATGATCTCATTTTTTTTTGAAATTTTTATTTGCAAATATATTTGTTCTTTGTCATTAGATATGTTTATATAGACTCTCTTAATCTTGGAGAGATTTATGAGACATTTGACATGCTTGGGCAAATGAAACAAGCAATTTATGATAGTGATTATATGAGCAGCATATTAGATCCATGTGATTTCGTAGTGGAACACTATAAACACCCCACTTAATATGGTATGCATAAAGAACTAAAGATTGGTAGAGTGCCTCTTGATAATGAAGAGGTGAAAGAAGGGTTGATGAAGACCCTTTGAAAGATGTATTCAAGTTAGGGTTCAACATTATTTTGCACACAATAGCTTGCCTTTGTTAATATGTGGGTCCTATATTTAGCAAACCGAAGGTGAAGATAGATAGAGCTACATTTGCTCAAACTGATCCTATTGGATGGTGGACACGGTATGACAAGTATACACTATAATTAAGGATACTTGCCATTTGCCTCCTTTTATAGTTGCTAGTTCCTATGTTGTAGAGAGGAATTTGTTCACATTACAACTTCATCCACTCCATCAAGAGGAGTAGGCTTATCTCTTGATGAGTGGAATAGTCAATAGCTATGTATAGTGCCTTGCAGCTTTAAGATCAACAAACTCTCAAGTATTGACAAACTCCATCTTTACAATAGAATGTTGATCCAAAGATGTCCACACAAATTGATGAGGAGATGCCATAGGAGGGATTCGTTGGGGTTCCATTGGATGAGATAGCTCCTCATGGTGGTAGTGACTTAGATGCATATTCCAATTTTGATGTAGTGTCAGCAGTATTTTTTTTGTGTTTTTGTCATTTTGTAGTTGAAACTTGCAGCCTTTGGGTATTTTGTTGTGATTTTATATAATATATGCACATTGACAATGAAAGCAATTAGATTTTGTTAATTTGTTTGTCCACTCTTATGTTAAATTTCAACTCAACTCTAATATTATATATTAAAGGTTTATAATGTATATGGTGAATTCCTTATCAGCGTTATCACATGAATATTGGAATTTTTCTATATTTGAAAATTTTCCCTATCTTTTTAATAGCTGCCCCCTGCTGTCTCATAAAAAAGCTGTCTTGGAAATGTGACCCCCCGACCCCATCCTGGAAACTTGGTGTAACATAGAAAATTCGTTGAATTGCATATTGACTTTGGAATTTTAGGTTTGACCAAAATCTTGACCTGAAAACAGAGTTCTCTTTACCAGAAAACATTATTAGGCATTTTTTTTAATTAAACACAAGGTAAAAATACGTATATTCTCATAGAAAGTGAGCCAGAACATGGTACAATTTTGCGCCTTTAATTGTGAAATCGTTTATTCAATAAGAGAGGATGCAGACTGGTGACAGTATTACTACAATCAATAACTCATCATATTCATAATGTAATGTTGTCCTTTTGAAGCTCCATTTTGACAGGTATGTAGTATTAGTGCATTGGTTGGACCTATTTACAATTCAGCTTGAAATCCATCAGCCCTAGTATCATAAATTAGTGTTGTTGGAGTGTCTTGGTGTTGCATGTAATTTTAGTAAGCAGAATGTAAGTGCTTAGAGTTTTTATTATCGATATTTGGGTAAAGTTGTTTCAGGTTATTATCTACAATGATAATATACTTTAAGTGAAATAAACAAAAGAAGTGGTGAGCCTCATACTGGGATATGCCTCAATGTTAGTACACACCTTTCTGTTAGGAGCATTTTGTTTAATCTGCAAAGTTGCTGAAATGTGGTAGTTTCTATTCGTACAAAGAATACGGTCTTAGATATTTGTTTCCATGGCTTGAATTCAATTTTCCAATTCTGAATCTCTCTAAATTTACGAGTTGAGACTCAAACTTTCTTTTGTGCTCATCTTTTTGGACATTCTTATTATACTTGTCTCCAGCGCAATCTGCATATGGAACCACTCTTTCAAATTCCAACATCATAAACATGTTAGCTTAAATTTTGAAACATCTTTTTGTGTACTACTGTTCTTATATCTGCATGCAACAGTTATATGCAAGAAACATTTGAATTCTTTAAAAAAATCAAAATCTTGACTCCATCCTGGAAAGAGACTGGAAGTATTTCTTCTGCGACTAAGATGACATTTTTAATATCCTTGACTAATAAGTACTAAAAAAATTCAAGAGAAGTATTTTGTAACATTTTTTGAGTATGCTTGTCATCCCATCATGTAGTGAGTTAGAATCTATAGGATATTATTTTTATGCAATTCTTTCTTTTCATTTTCTGGTCAATACTCTCTGTCTCTGGTATTTTTTTTCCAATTATTGCAGTCTCCTAGATTTACTATATATTTTTTGTTAATTGTGTTGCAATAATAGGGCTTTTCTTCTGACAAATGTTATTCTTGAATTAAAATAAATAAAGCTTATATTTATAAGCTGAAAAAATAAAACACATTGCAGCTGTTCCTAGTGGACTGAGAAAAAAACTAAAAATAAAGCAGGGTTAAAAAGGACTGTTGTTCCAACCAAAGTGGTAGCGGGTCCAAAACAATCATGCATGCCAAAACATGCAAACTCAGATTTTGTTTTTTGGTGCAAAGATTTTGCTTTATTTATCTTATTCCTTAAGTGAACCTGTTTGGTATACATATACTAAACAGGCTTTCACCTGAGCAATAAGATATATATATATATATTAAACAGGTTTTCACCTAAGGAATAAGATAATAAAGCAAAATCATTGCACCAAAAAACAGAACGAACATATAATGGACTTTCCACCCAAAGAAAAGTAACATGCAATAGAACAATGTTTCTCGTGGCAATACAACAAGAAGCTTTGGAGGTTACAATCAAGTTCTCGATCATCCTCATTGTCTTTTTTGTCACTTGAATTCTTGGAAGAGTCCTCTGCATCTCTATATATCCTATAGGTTTTCTTCCCAGTTCTTGATCCAGTCGATCTTTCCTAAAGGTTATCTGTGTTTGTGACTTTCTGCTTGTTGCTTGTCAGATGGGTCCTGGAACTGTTGAGTTTGTTGTGCTTTCCAGCTTAGTCTATGCCTACGAAGTTGTAGTCGATCACAATGAGGTGGCTCTATGCCTGTGTTGTCAGGACCTTATTAAAGTGATGGCATGTTGTTTGTCAAGTGAATTTGAAGTTGACTTCTGCTGTTTCACATGCGCTTGGTAAAAGATGCCATAATCAGAAAAACCCAGGGAAAAGTATCCATAAAGTATTAAATGTCCATATTTCTGTGAATTTGCTTGCAATACTTCCACACCTGCTTCATTTATGTTGGAGTCCTTGCTACAAGCCATTTGCTTCCTTTGCTTTCCCAGACACAGGGATAACATTACCTGCATATCTTCAATATATTGCACACGAATAATCCTGTTTTGAACAATTTATTGAAGCTTATTTCTTATTGTCAATGCCTAAACCATCTAAATTATTTTCTCACCTAGGGTTAAAGCATTTGAGAGAACAAATGTGGCTTAAGTCTCTTGCAAGCCTCCCAGCCTCACCGTCAAAATTAAGAGAGCCAATTTTTAGTAGGTTGTAAGTTATCATTGTGGTCTACCATTTGGGAGCTCTAATTAGCCAATAATATATTGCCCATCTGCAGAATCATTCTTTATTAGTAGTTTGATGGGCCATTTCTCCCATCTCTTTTTGAAGTTGGCTATCATGGAGTTGATGAGGTAAACTTTAATCCTAGGGTTAACTATTCTCTTCTTGGATGACAAGGGAAATAATTTAAAGTGGCTTCTTTTCTAGCATTCCAACAGTACATTTAGGAACAAAGAGCTAGAAATTTTGATAATAGATTTCTGCTGAAAGGCACTAGGAAATGTGCTCAACCAGTTCAAGGTATCTGGCTAGAAATCACTTTCAAAAGACCAGGGAAGATTAATACAATGCCAAATGTTGTACTACTATCTTTCCTTGGCTCTGATACATTTCAGAAATTGTTGGTTCAGAGATTCTGTCTTCTTTCTAAAATACATCGTGCATCAAGAAAGTCTGATGACTGTCTTCTTTTTGATATCGGGAGGTCATAAATCTTATTTAGGCTAATAGCCATAGAAAATGTTAGTTTTAGAGGTAGCATGCAAATTCTGACAATATTATTACATACAAAATTCTGACAATATTCTTACTATTACTTACATTCTTGAGTAAATATCCAGCTCTTGCTCATTGTTTTCACTACTCTTGGAAATTCTTGTTCAATCAGAATTATTCTGCTCTAGTGTTTTTGATTGTTCAGATTATACTGTCTCATGCAACCTGATAAAACTAACCCCCTGAGCAATGACATATCCTCATTTTGTTCCTTTCCTCATGACTTGTGAGTTTAAGATTTTTGAAAAGTATACTCCCTCTAATCAACATACTGTTATCTTGCTATGATTATATTATCTGAAGTGCTGTGATTTCCTGGTTTTTAACAATTAAAGATTTTGAAAAGTGAGGATTGCACGACCAAAGTACATGGTCATTCAATTGTAGTCTGTGTAAGGTTGGAGGAGTTGTTAGGGACTCTAATGAAAGCAAGTATTATAGCAAGTATTATAGAGAACTATGACTGCATTGGCACCAAAACTAACAATTTTGCTGAAGCAGGGGCATTGCTCTATGGAATTGCCCTGGTAGTGGAACACAACTTCCAAAATATTGTTATAAGGGATGATTCGGCTATGATCCTCAATTATGTTCATCAATATAAGAATTCAGTGCCCATCCTGTACATTTGGGCTGTTGAAGCCTGGCTAATCTGATTCAACATTTTGTTCATTTTAATATCTCTTACCAATATTCTTTTTTGCCACAGTAAATACCATGTCAATACCTATGCAGATGCAGTTGCAAGGAAAAGTGACTAGGGGTAAAAGATCACAAGGATCTCAAGTCAGAGGATACCTGAACCATCCCCACTAGAACTGGGATGACCTCTGCTTGCTGAGAGCCCCTTCTCACAGTTTTCTGCCTTTATAGATGGATGGGGCTGATGCAGTTCACCTGTTTTCATTTATTCACCTTGACTTTAATTCTTGCATGCCTGTAATTTTTAGGTTAGCAGTTGGTGCGTTTTCCAGTTGGATGAATTTCCTTTTGGTGTCTTTGAGACATCTTTATTGCAGTCCATGTACCTAAGTCAGGCTCTTCTGTGGCAATATTTGGAACTGTGATGCAGTTATTTCAGAATGACTAAAACTGTGGCTCCTTAGTGCTGTGTCAGTCCTTTATGGACATTTTACTTTTTAGCAAAGAGAAATACTTTCGGAGCTGTGTAGCAAAATAATTCAATATTTAACTTCTAAAAATACCGAACATATTCAGTTTAACATGTAGTTTGATTTGGTCAAGATGTATTTATATCTTTTTTGAACTTATGTGGAATTCAATTTTGGCAGTTATATTGTTGTAAAGGCGATTTTTTAAGAACTGAAGTTTATTTGGGATTAACTTTTAGAAATGACTGGCAAATTTTGCTGTTTTAACTTTTTTTCCCTTACTAAAAGTTGCATGGTGTTGCAAGGTGAAGCCTTTGCAGTGGAAATTGAAACAACTTAATAATTACTACTACTGTCAATTCTGGTGATCCTTGGTCTATTAGTGAAGTTGAATGGTTCACAAAGATCTCACCAGAAAAAAGTAAATTAATAATACAAGAAATCACCAAATGGTACGTCTGTGAGCACAACTAAAGCCAACTTTGAGAACAAACTTAATGATTGGCCAAAGTTTGTGATACACGAATTTTTTGTGATGAGTTGGGATTTAGAAACTCTAAAAAGTTATAGAAGGGCATTGTTATGAGTATTGAGTTAATCCCAAGACTTCAAACCAAGAAGAAACATCATTTTCCCTAGAAAGAGAAAAGTTGTAAGCTTCAAACCTTAAGAGATATAAGGGAAAGGAAAGCAATAAAAAATATGTTTAAATTGACAAAGGGAGAGTTCTTAGGTTTATTTGTGACAAATTACTTTGTTGCAACGTGCACTTTGTGGTCCAAATTTTGAATTTGGAGTATGATTTTGCTTTGTTTGGAGCCAAATCTGCCCTCGCTACCTTGATTCTCATGTTCATGGCTTTGAACTACTATGCAGCCTTGATCCTACATGTTCCCTAAACTCCGTGATTCTATTCTTCAAAGATATGTCGCTCGTAGGTATTTGAATTGGTTGGTGCTTATAAGCACCATTAAAACTTGCTATCAAGTAGGCGAATCCATGACTTATCTTGATTGCAGTTCAGGTCCTATAATAGTGATTCAACAGTGTTTGAACAAGATTGAGGACATGTTGATGTGTTTTTCGTGACCGCACCAACGTAGAATAAAGTCGCCAACGGCTACCCTATCCTCTCTTGATCAAAGTATCCAGCACGCTAAGATTGCGAGAGAGTTCGTGCATTCAACTCCAAGGTTCTTTCAGTGCGAATAGGCTCAGTTGGCTCGATGTGATTTGCTGGTGTTTCAAGGGGACTTATGGAATTGTTCAACAGCGGAGAAAGGAATTCAAATGCTCGAAAGATTTGTCTATGAAGCATGGGTTTCCTATTTTAACCAGAAAGTACTGAATTGAAATGGTGTAAGGTTTAGAGAGTCTAAATCTATTCTAAGTGTGAGGTATGGAGCTCAACTTCAGCAAACTTCAACCAAACTTTGCTTTGCCTCACCTCGGACAGCTTCCACGGAGTCGGTGCAATCTTCAGGGGAGATGACTAAAGATGTTCAAACCACCATTTGACATGAAGATACCATCACAACGACGCATACCACCATTCAAATTGTGATTGAAGTTAGGCCCAAACGTTTCCAGTTGACCACACAAGGCGCATTCACCATCAACAAATACACTAGTGGTATGGATAGACGAAGTTGCTTAGATCAAACACCACATTTCACAGCTAACATCTACTTGCATGGAATGAAAATTATACTACTTTGAACTATTTTATGCTACCATTTCAATCGGAAGGACGAAGAAACCTTGCTAGCTACTCTCAACAAAGACGAAATTCACCATCAATGAAAAACTCTTTTATTGAGAGAGTGTTCACAACAATTTCTTACAAAGTTTTCAAAGGGAAAACTTTCCCTCTTCTTCAAACTACACTATCAATCTATACTAAGCTACTTCTAAGTTGTCCCTCTACTCTCTACTGTCTAACTTCTACTTCTATGTCTAATGAGATACAAATGAGGGGGACTCCCCCTTTTATAGTTGGCCAAGTCCAACAGACGGCTCAGATTACAATCGGCTGGGTGGCCCAGATTGTGCCACCTCAGCCCTAAACAAGATTCGCCCTAAAAACCGCCACAAAGAGGAGTGGGGTAATAAATGAGCCATTAATGCCCATCATCCTTCTAGAAGATTCCAGTCTTGAAACGCATTCACACTGTTCTTGATTTTCTTCTTGACGTTCTTCAACTTCGCTCGAGCTTCCATTCTTTTCTCCATCTTGAGTTTTGAAAACATTTCTTCTTTGTCAATAAATCTCAACACAGCCATTTTCTTGCAACTTTTCTTCCTTCGAGGTTGAAGTGTCATCTTGAATCACTTGCTTCATCACTCTAAGTCATCACCGCTTGGCCTCAACGTTCCTTCTGCAAAACAAGCAAGGAGAAGAGCATTAGAACACTTCATAATATAAACTCAACTTACTTACTTGCATTTTCATGTTTTGATCTCCAGGGGTTCATCGTCTTCACTAGCCAACTTCATCCTCAAATCCTTCATGCCTTAGCCAAATTTCCAACCCATCTTGTCTTTTGCCTAGGTGTACCTCACTCTGCCGTTTCATCCAACCTAGACTCGAGAAGAAATCCCTTCATCAAGAATTTGATAAAAAATTATCTAGGCACTTAATTTCAAATTCATCTGCCAAGGCATTCTATCTTCACAAACATTTCCTTCCTTGCCTTAGAAAATTCTTAAATTTCCCTTGGGAAATTCACCAACCTGGGGCCCATTTGTGGAAGATCTTAAAATCCATTCCTTATCGATAATCTTCAATACCCAGAAGAAAATTTCTTTCTGAACTTGTCGAATTCATGGGTACACAACGAACAGGTTCATTTAATTTTTTGAATAACTTTCAACAATTTATTTCATTTCTTCATCCCCTCTGAGAATTTTGTTGCTCTGACTTGAAATTTTTTCGTTGATCTTGTGCAACAGGCATCATCCGACTTCTTCACTAGCAAATTCATCCATGCCTCTGAAAATTTTTATCATCCTCCAAGCCCAGGCGTATTTTCTCAAGGAAGAGAATTTTGTGCCTTAGAAATAAATTTTTTGAATCACTTTACATTTTGAAATTTTGCTTTAGAGATTTTACTCAACTTCATCCATCCTGCCTGTGAGAATTTTTTATTATTATTTCAACTCACTTAGAGAATTTTCTTGAAGGCACATATCATGGAGGATTTTAATCTCAACGCCTTAGTTGTTTTATTCATCACCTTTACACTTTGGGCGCATATCACACTTGATGAAGGATATTCAACTTGCCTTAGGAAAAATTTTCATTCAAATCTCCACCTTACACACTTGAGCGCATATCACACTTGAGGAAGGATATTGGACTTCACCACGCCTTGCAATATTATTCATCACTTAGCACTTTCACCGCCTAGCAACACTTACACCACCTTTTACCTCTGGCGCATTTCACACATGTTGGAGGATGAAATTCTCACTTAGAATATTTTAGCAATTCCTCCCTAACTTGGGCGCATTTCATACTTGAAGGAGGATAAACTTTAAACGCCACCTTTGACTTTGTCATTACATGGCTTTCAACGCCTTTGTCTTCTTCCAATTTTGCATGAATTCCAACTTTGCATGGGTGTTTGTCTTTACATGCCCTTACTTGGGCGCATTTTGCTATGTGTGGAGGATGAAAATTGTTGACCCTTTTGACTTTCTCCTTGGGTGCATTTCAGCTTGTTAGAAGAATATCCTCTTTACTTAGAAACTTTTCATAACTTCTCTCCTCCTTGGGCGCATTTCAGCATGGCAGGAGGATGAAATTCGTTGACTCTTTGACTTTTATCACCTCTCCTTGAAGTGGGCGCATTTTGCTATAGGAGCAGGATGAAATTCGTTGACTTCTTTGACCCTTTCTTACCTTGGGCGCATTTCAGCCTAGGAGGTGGATTTTTTATACTTAGAATATTTTTTTATTTCATGCCTGTGAAGAGGGCGCATTTTCAAGTAGCCGCAGGATGAACTTCTAACTTAGAACATTTTATCATATCCTCATCAACTTGAGTTGGGCGCATTTAGCCATAGCTGCAGGATGAAAAACGTTGACCCTTTTGACTTTTATGCTTCATAGGCGCATTTTGGCTAAGCAGGAGGACGAGCTCAACACTTAGAATTTTTTCATGCTTCTTCATCAACTTGGGCGCATTTTGCCATGGCTGCAGGATGAAGTTCCAGACTTAGAATTTTTTCTCGTCTACGCCAGTTTATCCCTGCCCTGCTATTTATAGTAAGTCTCTCAATTTTGCATCTCTGAAGCTCAGAACGATTTGAAATTTCAAACACTGCATCCTTACGACCTTGTTACCCTGTTGACACTGCTATTTTTAGCCCATTTCTGAAGGTGACTTGCCATAAATAGTAACTGCTTGATTCTGATAGCTCCACAGCTTCGATTGACTTGAAATTTGAATGAGGCGCTCCTCACCATGTGACCTGCCTGCTGACATCGACACATGCACCTGATTTGCTATTTTAGCCTGCTTTCCAAACTGACTTACTATAAATAGTAAGTGCTCCGCTTTGACTTGAAATTTTACCAAAGAAATAGCCTGAAGGATGCTGATCGCGGTGGTTTACACCGGTTTTCGAAAATTCTGACTTTTTACCCTTCTTTTCAGGCCCTGAAGTTGGAAACCCTAATTCGCTCTGTATGCGTATCAAATGACCTCTGTTTGCCCTCGTTTCTGTTGCGTTGCGATCAGCTCGTGATTCTGAAGTGCTGGGAAGTGGCTGCCGGGACACACCTGCTAAAAATAGTAAGTTCCTTATTGAGTGGTTATTTCCTTTGCATGTCACATCACTGCGAAGCTCTCGAAAAACCCACAAGGAATCATCCGACATGCAAAGAAAACCCTGACATGCAAACCCTAAAAATAGCCTCTGAAGGCTGAACTCTGAAAGTTGTTGTCTCGCTTTGCATGTTATACTGTTGCGAAGGTCTCAAAAACCCAGAAGGAATATCCAGACATGCAAAGAAAAACTCTGTGTCTGGTGAAATTTGTCCCGGAAGCTGGATCGCTAAAAATAGAAAGTTGCCTGATTCAGTTCAAATTTTGCACGGGAGCAGCCTGATGTGCTTCGCAATGCAGGACTGTCGGAATCTTAAAAATGCTGATAGACTGCCTGTAATTGCACACTTACTAAAAATAGTAAGTACTTGAAATTTGATGAAAATTTGCTAAGAGTCTGTTGGAAGCATACTGACAACAATGTTAAGCTTTGCTTTCAATTTACTCACTTCATTCGACCTCGGACTGACCAGGAAAGATGGAAACCCTAACTTTAGACTTAGCCAAATTCACATTTAAGCTCGCAGACGGGAACGTCCCGGAAAGTTAGACAGTAGAAAAGAGAGACAACGACAAAATGACCCAAAAGCAAAGCCAAAATTAGGGGGTCCCCATTTGCAATGGGGCGATGTGTGAAAAAAGGTCACAACAAGACACACTACATAGAATGCAAATGCTTTAGGCATTTGTCCTTATGTATGCATATGATGATGTAACAATTGTCTCATGTTCATGGCTTTGAACTACTATGCAGCCTTGATCCTACATGTTCCCTAAACTCCGCGATTCTATTCTTCAAAGATATGTCGCTCGTAGGTATTTGAATTGGTTGGTGCTTATAAGCACCATTAAAACTTGCTATCAAGTAGGGGAATCCATGACTTATCTTGATTGCAGTTTAGGTCCTATTATAGTGATTCAACAGTGTTTGAACAAGATTGAGGACACACTACATAGAATGCAAATGCTTTAGGCATTTGTCCTTATGTATGCATATGATGATGTAAGAATTGCTCTTGATGCTTGATAATGATACATGAATAATGCTTGTAAGTGCTCTTGGATGTATCTCTAAACCACTAGACTGTTGCATAAGAGGCAAAGGTTAAAGTGAGTGCAAAATGAGCAGGTAAAATTGTTAAGTATTTACTTTTCACCTCTAGTTTTTTTTCTCACTTTGACATACATGTGAGCTACCATGAGCCATGCATGCCAAAGTAAAACAAGCAACCATCATGAAATTAAATGACACACACATTCATAAAATGCTAAATATATATGGATGGTGTTTCATTTGCTTTGCATGTGATAATAGCTCCATGTTTAGACCGACATCCATTGAATTCCATAGTAGCATCTAATAGAAATATTGAATGAGCATAGCCAAGCACATAACAATGCTAACAATCAATGTGTAAATGAAAGAGATGTTTGACTCATGAAGAGTCATTATATCTCAAAGATAAAGAGTGAGAGATAGGTTTAGAGTTTCTAAAGAACCACTATAATCAACAAAGGAGGTGATGTAGGATTTTTTAAGGACCATTTTAACCATGTCCCATTGTAACTATACAAGCTCAATATAGGGTCATTGAAGGACAATTGTAATTATTTGCATACAAAGTGATGTTGATTTGTGGAGAGAATAAATGTAATATGTAGAAGGATTTGATTATGTAAGCTCAATAAACATGTAATAGTGTAACACATATCATCATGTGCAATCGTCATATAAGATATCAAGATATAATTATGAAAGAAAATATAGTGAGGGGCAATGAGGTGCTCCCAATGTTGCTCTAAGAGTGGGAGAAAATGATATGTGCCATGAATAAGAGAGTTGTGAGAAACACAAGTGAACAAAACATTGCATATGATGTAAACTAAGGGCCCAAGATAAAAGATGTAAATAAAGAAGGTGATTTGAGGATAAAAGCATTAGAAGCAAGACATAAGCAAAATACTAGATGGTGTTAAAAGGATTAGAGAGAAATAATAGGAGGTAGAGCACATGAAGCTAGGTTAAATAAAAAAAGGCCACTCATAAATAAAAAAAAGTAATATAAGTAAGCAATTTTGTTTTGTGAACATGACAAGAGTGTTTGCAAACACTCCATAACTTTGCATCAAGACAAATCCATGGGGAAAACACAAAAGCAACACATAGAAAACAAAGAGAAAGAAGTCATGGATTAAAAGGAAATGTTCATAGGCAAGAAGATGAAATCATATAGATGTGAAAAGAAGAGAAAAAATAAACTTTGAAAGTTGCAAGACATATAAAGAACAAGAAGAAGATCAACCAATGCACTCATCATCATACCAATCATTTTTCTCAACATCCTCATACTCGACACTTGAATCCTTTGTACTAGAGGTTCTTCATCACTATGTAGAGTAGTTCCTTTAGTAAATATGTTGGAGAGATGTACAATTTTTTATGGAGAGATGTACAATTTTTTATTTCAAGTTCCATAACCATTGTTTATCTTTGTTTGAAGAAATATCTACATGTAAATTTTGAACTTGCTTTTTGTATCTTTCTATGGAATCCATGTAGCTTGAGTACCCTTTGAACATATAGTAGATTTATGATAATTAGCTACAATATCTTTACATTTGAAATCTATTGCTCATGAAAATCCTTTTGAGGTAAATACATGTCCAAACCTTCATGCTTGATTATTGTAGACTACAAAATACCTTGCCTTTTTGGTCTTGTAGGTTGTACTATTTTCAATTCCTAATCATAATATGATTTTGCTTTCAGCACTATACCCTATATAATTATAGACTACTTTGGTCGATTAAATATTTGTATCTTCTCTTTATTATCTCTCCATTATTCCTCTTTGAAGAACTTGCACAAATCATATAATATATCCTTATTTCCCAAGGTTGCTCCTTAGGCATCTTAATGAATGTATCCAAAATAAAATTTCTCAATTTTGATAGTATTATACATGGATCTCTTGGAATGGTGATAATTCATCCCTTGAGAACATATTTTATACATTGATGTAGCATAGAAGGAACTACTTGGCACTACACAATCCAAGGATAGCCAAGTAATACATGAAACTGATCAGAAGTATGAATGATATGACATAAATTAGGAACTTGTTTTAGACTAATAGTCAAATTCATAATGATGCAATCCATAGTCTCAACTAGTAGTCTATTTTTCATCTTAAGAGATACTTGAATGTGCATATAATTGCTGTTGAGAAATGACAATTAAATAAGAACTCTTAAATGCATATATTAAACTAGCAAGCAAGATTAATATGAACAACACCATCCATTGTTTTGAAAGCAACATAAGCTTTTACATATAAAGGACCATAATACCCTTTATATAGAATCTCATCATGTGAAAATGTAATAATTGACATAGAGCGATGTTGGCGTAAAAACTAACACCTCTGGAGTGCAGGTTTGTACGGACAGCTATGCACACTGCGTAATGAGTGCTCTTCAAATTAGGAGGGGAAGCTCCCTCGTAGTGCTGGAATGCGAGGAAAAGAAAAGTAATCTAAGTCCCATCTTTTTGTTCTCAGCTGGAAGAGGCACAAGGTTAAGAAAACCAAGAACGTTGCAGCTAAGGATTTTCTGGTTTCACAAATTATTAACTACAACTAAGCTAACTACTTTAAATCTATCCAATTTCCTCAAGAAAACAGAGCATGAGGAAATGGAGCAGGAATGTTCTAATATGATAAACTTCAGGTACAGTTTCACAACGTGAAGGCAAGGTGGGCACAACTATTTGCTTGGCTGGGAAGAAGTTTATTGGAAACGACAAATATACGATAAACCGGGTACAAACTCACAACGTGAAGGCAAGGTGGCACGACTATCTGCTTGTGTAAATAGGCTTATTACTCACACACATCACACGATAAACCAAGTACAAATTCTCAACTTGAAGGCAAGGTGGCACAACTATCAGCTTAATCTGAATAGGCTTATTTGAATACAAAACACAAAGGATAGCCAACTAGGACAATAAATTGCATTGGCGAGACACACATACAATTTACGATCGAACTAGCCACTATATCTAACTAAGGCAAGCATTCACCATAATAATTGCATGAAACCCGAGTGGCATAACAATTTATTATCATAATAAATACTCATGAACAAATACAGAACGAGCAATATTACAGGCAAGGTAGGCACAACATATATTTCGCTCGTGCAAAAGTTCTTGAACATATACAATAATAGCGATACTATAGGCAAGGTAGGCACAACATGTATGCTATCACACAAAAGTTATGTACAAATGAGCAAAAACTCTTATTTATAGACATCAAAAGGTGTAGGGAACCCTAAAATCACCTTGAGTCAACTACAGTCTTGCAATGCATGCAAAATTTATTGCTAAACCCTAATAAAGCAAACTATACAGTTAACTGGAAAATACCATCAGTTAATCGGTACATCTAATCTAAATGGACAATGTGCAAGCATGCACGTCCTTATAAAATGCAAAATTAACTGGAACACTACCTTCAGTTAACTGGAAACCCTAATCCTAACTCCTGTGAAGATAATTCCAAGGAAGAGATAAGCATGTATGAAATCAGCAAGTGAACTCAAGAGTGAAAGTCAAGTTAACTGTTGCTCTTGAATCTAACCTCGAAACTAACTGTAGATCACAACTGATTGATCACTGTAGATTATCACTGTCCATCAAGTCATCCAGGAACTGAGTGATGGCATTGTCTTCTGGCACTTTGATGCTCTCCACGATGATGACCTGCCTCTGGCACTCAACGCCACCATCCTTAACTGCTTTTTGGCAATTTCTGATATCTCCAGTTGCTTTCTTGAAACTAGATGTCATCACAGAGATTTGATCTAGAATCTCCATCAAGATATCACGAACAAGCTTCTGAAACTCAGTTTGTACAGCCTCGAGATCAACGTAGGTACCATCTTCACGAAGATAATGGCACAGTATCTGAGTGACTTTGGCGGCTCCATAAATGGAGTGATCTCTGTTCCTTTTGCAGCTTAATGCTTTTGATGCTTTTCTTGATTCTTCTCAACGAAAAAGTGTTGCATGCTAAAACCATGAAGCTTGACCGTGAACACTCTGGTTGCGAGAAATACACAAGAACACGGAATTCCAACAGTGTCCAACCTACGTCCATGCTTGTCAAATTGTTTGAATCAACCCTCAGATGCACTTGATCTTCATTGTCAGCTGCTCTGATGAAAACATAAATTAAGACCGATTTGGTCTTGAATTCAGTCTAGTTGAACCGCCTTCTGAAAAACTTGCCTGTTGACTGTGAACACGGCTATGTTTTGACAAATTTCTCCGAAAAGCAAAAATGGCTCCTGGTGAGGCTAAAAATACCTTGTCGGAGGATAATTTTCACCAAAAATTTTGAGACGTGGGTTTTGTTCGGAAAATGATTCTAAGACAACCCACAATGTCAGAATTGTGACAACACGTCGTTTAGCTTGACATGCAAAGACTCTTCAATTGAGAATTGCAGGGGTTTTTAGAGCTTCCTGGGGCAATTTTTCTTGAGAAAATATGGAACATGGGTTTTGTGCACAACAGAATTCTGAACAAACCTAGATGATGCGATTTTCAAAAAGATGTGATTTTGGTCCACATGCAAAGAAATCTTCAGAAAAAAGCACATAGCTTCAGAATGAAGGTTGCGGGGCAATTTTCTCGAAAAAATCTAAGACATGGGTTTTGCTACAAATGCTGAAGTACGCGAACCCAGATCAATTTCTGAAAATATTCTGAATTTCTTTGACATGCTAAGAAAGTACCTAAGATGAGAAATAGAAGAAATAAGACAGAAGAAAGAAGGTTTTATTTGCTCTGTTTCTGTAGAATTCGCCTATCTCTGTCTTGAATTCGATGAAACTTGCATGCAAATTGAAAACAAAGTCTGGAATATTCTTCTTCTGGACAAACTGAATCCGTTGCTACGAAGAACTCTGAAATCTGACACCTGTAGCACCTTCAAATCACTGT
Source organism: Sequoia sempervirens (assembly GCA_007258455.2). Lineage (NCBI taxonomy): Eukaryota > Viridiplantae > Streptophyta > Pinopsida > Cupressales > Cupressaceae > Sequoia > Sequoia sempervirens. Next base: position 49,620 of record VDFB02297615.1, read on the forward strand.
TTGCTCAAGAAGAATGTATTTCTCTAAGCTTGGGATGAAGAATAATGGACGCCATGTCTGAATAAATAGACTTTCATCACTAAAATTCGTAACAAATGCATGCAAATTTAAAAATAGCGCTTGAATTGTGATTGGACCTAAAAAATCCACGCCTAGCCAATGATTGGTTCTCAATTTAGTTAACTGAAGACTAAAATGCCCTAAATAAAGCGCCATGCTTTAAGACTAAAAGTCACCATATTAAGACTTCAGTTGCAAAATCCATTTAAAGCATCATGCAAATCAAACCTCAGTTGACAAATCCATTTTGAAGTCGCCATATTTGAGAACTCAAAATCCATGCTTTAAATCTTTAGTTAGAAATCCTAACTAAGGCCTCCACCTTAGAAACTAAAGTTAAAATCCATAATGAAGCGCCAACTTCACAAAATCTTCACAAAACTCAAATATGCGCCATGCATTTAAACCCAAGTTGACTTTTGACATGCACTTTAGTTAAGTGGACATGCAAAATAGTAACTCAACATGCAAAGTCAGTTAACTGAACATGCAAATTAGTTAACTCAACATGCAAAATTGACAAAGCACTCAACATGCCAAAATGTTAACTGAAAATGACAACCCAGAAATTGTTCAGTTGAACTAAAAGTCAAAATTCAAATATTTAAATAATATTCAAAATTCCTCTTTTAGGCGCACGTGATTTTGAAAAATCAACTTTGACTTTTGGCGTTTTTCTCTAGACTTAAGCCATTTTTCATGAAAACTGAAATTTGAACCTCTTCCAGGACCTTTGTTCAATTCCTGACATCGGCAGATTGACCTCACTGATTGAGTGGCTGACAGGTGCATTGCAGAGCAAGACAAAAACTGATCAAAAGACTCCTTGAGACCTCAGACCATAAAACTAAGATCTGAAGGCTCAAAAATCCAAGCGCCCTTTTCAAAAGCTGCTCTTTTTCTTAGACTTAGTTCAAATTTTCTCTATCTTCATCTCTTACGAAGGGAAAAACAAATCCTCCATAACTTCTGACCGACAAAGTTTCAGGACTGGATCACTGGCTCATTGCGGAGCTGAGTTCATTCCACACGATAGCTGCAAAGGCACATTTCTTTAGAAAACATCATCTGAGGGGTGAAAAACAAGGGCGCCTTTTTGAAAAGATGCTCTTTTTCCTCTAGAGAGCCATTTCTGGAATTGACCAAAATAACACAAACTTTGATTGCGGGCTGACAGGTCATCTTCTAATCTGACGGAGATAGGCAACGGATAGCTGGACGTAACACAGACAAGCTGAATATCTGAGATCACCAAACAAAAAGCATTAAAGGCCTCAAAAGCTCAAGCGCCTTCTTGAAAAAGTGCTCTTTTGCTTTATTCATGACCTCAAAATCAAGATTCAACCTTGCGTTTGTCTACTCGCCCCGACTTCTCAACAATTCAGATTGATGCGCAAAAGGGTGCAACGCGGAGCTGGACTGAGCGTGAAACAAACGTCAAAGGGGTCATTTGATCTGAAACCTCCGTTTAGGCCCTCAAAAAGATGGGCGCCCTTGGGATAGACTGCTCGTTTTTGCTTCCGGTGTTAGCCAATTTTGTCATTCCTCTCGTTTTCCGTTGTATCTCCCATAACTCAAGTAAAATAGGTCCGTTTGACAAGCTTGATAGCTCGTTGCGAAGCTAGTGAGATACCAGACAAATGTCTGCTGGAGGTGACAAATCCTAAAAATAGGATTTGAGCCCCTAAAAGATAGGGCACCTTTTTGAAAATGTGCTCCCCTCTCCAGAGTTAGAAAAATTTGATGATCTTCCTTCAAATTTTCACTTTTCTCAAAATTCTTCAGTAACAGACTGACATGAAACTGACACAAGCTCCATATTTGAAAAGCCCAAAAACCATCTTTTGACATCACTTTAATTAGGTTTAGACTATATTTAGCAAAATGCCTTAGTGAAGCAAATTTTTTGGTTTGGGTACAACAAGCGAGATATTAGTCTCCTTATTAATTATACCCACAAACTTATTCTTAGAACAATCAACTTGTAAGTTTCTAACCCTTCAACATCTGATTGTATTTCATGTGAATATTGTGCCTCAAATAAATCTATATTATGAGATTGATTATGCAATGGAAAATAACTTGTAGATTCACAAATTTTAATTTGGGGCAAGCAATTGAATGAGTGCCCCATCATTTAAGCTCACATGTCTCATACTATTATCAATAGAATCATGTATCTTATGCCTCAATACAACACATTGATATGTAGTATGATAATCAACTCTATGAAAATCACAAAATGCTTTTTCATGAACACATTGAGGTGGAAATTGTGAAGTATTCAGTGATTGTATAGGCTGAAAAGTAGTCAAATTTACATTGAGTAGACTTTGTAATACAATTGATCTAAAAACTCTCAAAACTAGTAGAATTCAAAAATCACAAGTTATTTTTACTATGCTGCTTGCTTAATCATATACCAATATTTTGAAAAGTCATGAATGTTGTAGATTTTTTTTTCAAAACAAAGAGTTGTAGATTAAATGAATCCACACAAAATAACTAGAAAAATTACCATAAAAACTGGTGAGGGAAAAACTAGCTTTATTAATGGCCAATAATATCTTGATGAAATTAGTGGAAAGAACAAGTACAATTGGATATAACAATGATTATTCCCTACTATTTTTTCAAGCATCAACAAATTAAGAACTAAGTTCTCTAAATTTTCACAGTTACAAGACAAATGTATCTTCTAATGCTAAAACACGCTCTCCCCCTCTACATATAGTTGTTGGTGATGTTCTAACATTTATTTGGGCCCAAGGAGAATTCTTAAGAAGCTGGGAGTGAAGATTGTTGCTTTGTTTTAGATATGAGTTTTCAACAATCGGGGCTTGTTTTCGTGGGCATGGGTTTGTCTCTATGGATGCAAATCTGCCCTCTATTTGGGATTGTATCTTTAGCACATATTCAACCCAAAGACATGGAAATATCTCTATTCACTTTGCAAACCCCTTTTTTTTGTCATTCTATTTCTTATTTTGTTTGTTTCCCAAATCCACTTCACTATTCAAGTATTAATTATCAATCCTTGTAGATCACACCTCCCTTCTTAGAGAGAATTTTGGTCTTACAAAAGCTTAATGAGACACTAATTGGGGGAAGATTTCTCCACTTTTTCTTAGGAATACCATTTGGCTTGGGTTATCTTCTAATCTTTTATTCCCACTTTCCAAGATTCTTGAGTCTTATTTTTGGTTTCCCTTGTTTTCTTTTGCAAAACTATATTCTCTGAATACGTCTCTTTTGTCCACATCCAAGTCTTCTAAAATGGTAGTATTTGTTCTTTGTCTTAATTCAATATAAAAAGTTCATAAAGCTAAAAGCATCCATAATTTACAATTCAATGTTTCTTCATGAAATGGTAGATCAATTCTAAAAATATTCACCCATGGCCTCCAAAATAGTGAAAGGTCCATAACTAAGGGGATTAATTTTCTTGACTTATCCATATACTCTTATCCAAGGATTAAAAAAACTTTATCTTCCATCTTAAGGATGTGCTTATTTTTTATGTTTTTGATTAGATAAAATGGGAAGCAAGGGTTCCAACCCTATTACAGAGCAAGCTTATAGGCTGAGGAGAGCAGTAAAAATAAAAGGGAAACTAGGGTCCCAAGCCCTTTACAACAAAAATGCTACAAAAAGAGTAAAAAACAACTACAACAACTAATCAAGACCAAATGCAACACCATTAAACAACACCAAACCTTGAACTAACAAATCTCACACCCTTGACCTTGGTGTGGGACTGAGATACATGTTAGGAAGACCTTTCTTCTATTTTTGGACAATGGTTCAAGAAACCTCATTATCTAGATTCGTAGATTGAGGAGGGGTATTTCTCTCCAAAACCTCAACTGGGGATAACACATGAGAGGAACGCTTGGTCAAGGAAGCTAACCGCCTAGTGGAAATTGCAACACAAACTTGTGGTGACGCTTCAACACCACACCCTAAAAGAGGATCAACAATCACTAGAACATGATGATTAGGCAATTCAAATGGTGAAGGGTCCACCACTTGAACAATAGTTTAAGGCACAAAAGACTCTAAAGTAGACTCATTGTACCCTACCACTAGAGAATCATGGGTAACATCCAGAGAATTTGAACCATCAAAAACGTCAACCATCAAGTGTTTGAAGAGGGGCATCATGCCATCATGTGGTAGAACTACCATTCTTGCGATGTGAACAAGGGCATTTAGAAGCAAGGTGCCCAAAAGCAAGGTGCTCATTTTTTATGTTGATCATGCCTTTCTTTGTATGTATTTTGACTTTTTCAATTATTAGTTACATTGGATTAGATTTGTCTAATCCTCTTAATAAATTTTAATGATTTATCCATCCCTAAATCTTGTCCTACTTGCTTTTCTTGTTGTCCCAAAGCTACATCAAGTGAACTTAAGGGAAAATACCCCAAGCATGTCTCAAAAGGTGACTAATTTGTTGAAGAATCAGCTACCCAATTATAAGAGTTAAATATAGGGAAGTGATTAATCCAAAGTTTTGGGACACTTGTTGTATCCCCTTATGAGTTACAACAAGGTCTTGTTGACTACCTTTGTTTGACAATCTGTTTGTGAGTGAAAAGTAGTGTTTTTTAAGCCTTCTATCCCTAATTCTCCACAAAGTGGACCAAAATTTGCTAATAATTCTAGTATATCTATCTAAAAAAATGGACTTAGGAAGCCCAAAGTGCACACATACATTAGCAAAAAACATCTTAGTAGCTTCTTTTCATGCGATAGTCTTTTTGCATTGAGTTAATGTGCACATTTTACTCAATCTATCTACTACTACAAACAAATAATTATGCCCATGCTTAATCATAGGAAATCCTTCTATAATATCCATGGAAATGCTTTCCCATGACCTTGTAAGGATAGAAAGAGGCAAATATATTCCTTTTCTTGTTTTATATTTTCTAGTGCAATACAATTTATAGCCTTTGACAAACCTTGCTACTTTTTGCTACATTTTGGGCCAAAAAACATACCTTTGCAAATGATTCACTATCTTACCAATCTCAAAGTGGCCCACCACTTTGGAGGTATGCACCTACACCATGAAAACAAGTATTTTCTTTTGGCACACATAATTTGCCTACCTCATAAAGCAAATCTTCTTTGAAATAGAAGTCCATCACTTTTGACAATATTTTGAGCTTGTAGCTCTTTGAAATTCTTCCTAAAGACTTCATCATGAGAATATTCCTCAACACAAGCCTCTTTTTGTTTAGAAATAGGTGGCATAAATAACATAGTTGCCACTACATTATTGTTTCATTTCCTATACTTGATCACCAAATGAAATTATTGTAAGAACCCCATCCTTTTATGTTGTCTTGTTTGTTGTAATTTATTGTGTTTGTAAATATTGTAGAGGTAAACGATCAATATGCACAATAGTTTATTTTTCCAAACAATTAGTGCCTCCTTTTTTCAATAGCTTGAACTACAACATAGACTTTTCTAGCATAAACATGATATCCTTTAGTTGCTCAAATAAGTTTTTTTGAATGATAACAAACAAGTTTCTCACCTTGAAGCAAAACAACACCTATAACAGATTCTCTTGCATTGGTATCTACCTCAAAAGGTTTCTACGAGTTATGAGTACCAAGCACATGAGCATGCCATATTTTATGTTTTAATGTTTCAAAAATTCACAATGTTTTCTATCCCAATGAAAACTCCTTCCCATTCTTACCACTTGGTGTAAAGGTAAGGATATGAAGGAGAAGGAAGAAATTTCTTCATATATTGTGCAATGCCTATGAAACTTATAGTTTTAGTAGCATCTTTTGGTGGAGGCCAATTTATTAGCTTCTAATTTTGAAGGGTCTATTCCCAACTACCTTCCTACCACATCTTAAATATACCAAATATTCTTTTCTGAATTCACATTTCTTCATGATATATAATAATCCTTTTTTCAATATTCATTTTATGTGAATGAAGTGTTCTTCCCATGTTGCAATAAAAATTAGGATGATATCTAGATACACAATCACAAATGCATTTATAAAATCCCTCAAACATCATTCAAACTCTCATAAAAGTAGATAGTGCATTACACAAATCAAAAGGAAGAACTAACCACTCATAAAGTCCTTTCTTAGTTTTGTAGACATGTCAAATTTACATCATGCATAATCATATTCCATTCATCCAATAAATCAGGACTTTATTTAAATCAAATCCTAAATCATATTCCATCATTTTCTGATTTAAATAAATCAATTATCAAAGTCCAAAATGTCAACTCACCTAATCAGCATTAAATCAACATAATCTTCATCTAATCCTAATCTAATGTTAATCCCATCCCACTTGCATTATCTAGATCTATCCACTTGCACAATAAATCAATTTTATTGATTTATTAAATAACCTCATTTTCCCTCAACATGACAAGTCAAACAGGGCATTTATTGCTCTTCTTTCTTGTCCCCCTCTCAAAATTTATTGCAAATTTGAATTCAAAATTTCCCCCTCTTGGGCACTCTTCCCAAATCTTGCACACACATCAACTAATCACATGATGACAAGTGTCCTCAACTCATTGGCTTGTTTTTGATCCCACATTGGTCCCTCTTCAACACTTGGCATTTTGAAAATCTTTAAATAGGTGCATCATCCTCAAGCAAATCCTCCACAATCTCTTCACAATTTCATGCAAGGTTACTCTCTTCATTTGAGATTTGATCTTGTTCATCATCATTCCACCATCTTCATAGCATTTCATCATCTTGAGCTTTTTATCAAGGATTGGGAAAGGGTCACTAGCACATGTGACACCAATCCAATATGAGATAGAGTTGGATTCTTGCTTCTTTGTGCTTTCATTTAGTTTAATTGATATTTTGTTGTTTGGATTGCATTATGAAGCATGATTCAATATTTCATATGGATTCTACATCTATTTTGCTTGATTTAACAATACTCGTGCTAGTTTGTTTTTGAGCAAAATGCAGATTTAGGGTCTACATTATGGCGCTAGAAGGAGGGCAATAAATACAATCTTTGTTTCTGCTCATCTTTGTTTATTTCAAGCTTTAGATAGGAAACATAAATTTTATGCTTGTCCATGTTTGTCTTGTGTGCTCGTATTTGTCTATATATGGCTAATCCACATGTGATTGTTGAAAATAAAAAAAAGAGAGAAGAAAGACTTGGATTAATTTCAACAAATATGTAACATTCACAGAGATCACAAGTTTCATTTTCTGAAAATTTTGTAGATTCTCACCAACTTCACTGCAGGTCCAAGGCTTTACGGGAAGGACTTGTAAATTTGTCTCACCCCTATCAACAAAAGCAAGGAGAAAGAGTTCAAACTTCTATTCTTTGGTATATTGTCTGTGTTTATATCTCTGCTACTACTTCCCAAACTACTAGCAGTGTCTATCCAGTGTCTATCCCTGCTGCTTTATCTTGCCTAGAAATAGGGAGTGGAACTTTTGGTTCTTCTTTGCTTGGACAGCTACCTCTGACACATCTTCATCATTTAAGCAAGCTAGAGTCCAAGATTTATCTTCACTGTTCCACGGTTTCTTTGCCCTGTGTATATTTGTACTCACAATGCTTTTCCCACTCGGCAAGGAGGGAATTGAGGAATTCATAGCTTCGGTCGCAGACCATACATGTAACCTGCCTGATAACGTGTGGGCAAAAGTTCCCACTCCTGAACGGTAAGCAACTCAATCACGTTTCTGCAGAGGAAGTCGTAGAAAATTTGGCTTAAATGAAGTAAACTGGTACGTATCTATGATTCATGTGCTCTGTCTATGCTTCCGCATTTTCACTTACATATCTACCCGGCGCTTCCAACAACGACGTTTGACAATAAGCCGCTTTCAAATTCATTTATGGACGTCCATACCCTGTTTTAAAGCTCCCATCCATGCGCAGCCAGGAGGATATTGGGATGGTTGTGGAGTTCGGCGTTATTCCTGACAGTTGCATTTGCTTAAAAGTTTCTAAAGCTTTCTTTTTTTTAATCCATTTTGTGCATGTCACGCAATCATTGCATTCTCTGAGACCATAGTTCTTCTGAGGCATTCTGACAGATAGTTCACGTGCCTTGTCCATGCTGCCGCATTTTCTGTCAAATTGTTCATGAGCCTTGTCTACGCTTTCATCAGTTGCATTAGCTGAAAACACTGTTCTTTGAGGCATTCTGTCTAACAGTTCATACGTCTTGTCTATACCTCCCGCAGTAAGTTCATGCGCCTTATTTTGACCTTTTGAATGCGCTTTTGTCGGGAAGTTCATGCACCTTGTCTGTTCATCTACCATTAGTCGAATGATTGGCGCATGCAGTAAGGATGTTGGCAGTTGTATAAAGCGTAGGTTGTGGAATTCGGTTCTATACTTACCAACTGCAGTAGCTTCATTTGTTAGGACTACTGGCAAACGTAGCTTGGACGCGCCTTTCATTTAATTAGAGGAATTCAAATATTCAAAGGCAGAACCTGCATTTGTCAGTCCCACGTCTACACATATATCACACATGCAGCGTCTATCTACCATCTCTTTATGACAGTGGATGGCGTACGCTCATCAAGAGGCTTTTTGTGTCTCATTCATTGTCGAGGCATCGTGTCAAACAACATTCAATAACTCAGCGAATTTCAATGAACCTCATATGTGATTTGAGTACTCTGCCTTTCCTGCCACTCTAGAGACTCCTCTCATTATGAACATTTATTACGGCATTGAGTCAAAAGGTTGTTAACTTTATCATCAGATTTCTTGACCATTAATCTTGGCGTATATTGTGTGTGCAAGTGAGTGCGGTGTGCAGGTTATCTTCATAAATTTTTGAGGCATCGACATCACTTTTCTATTTACTTGCAAAGTAGAACGGTGGTAAAGTGAGGAGTAAAGGGCGATCTTTTTCAACAAATCTGAACCAACTACTTGATTGCATGTTTCTTTATATTGGTTCAATATCTGATCTCTTGAAGATAAAAGAGTAGCAAAACAAGAATAAGCAAATTGGAGTTGGGAAGTTGAACATTGAACTTAAACTTTAAAAAGCATTTTTTAATGCTTATTGGGAAAATTTGAGATATCCATTTCTTGATTTCATTTTCTATTTTAGGACAACTTGCTTTTGATTGGAAATTTTAAAATCAATCATTCCTTCATAGCTTTTAAATGTGGAAGTCTCAAAATCAAATTGTTCTTTTACAAAAATGGGCACAAATAAGAACTTAAGAGCCTTGTCAAGTTTTTTTCTAAATGATTGACATCTCTTATGTACATCACTTGTATCTAAATTTTTAAAATCTTTTGTAGGTACAAGCGAACAACAAAGGTACCAAAAAGCCAACAAAGGAAAAACGAAGGCGAAAAGGTGCAAGGCGAAAGAGAAGGCTATCAAACGAAAACGAAAGGAGGAGGATTTTTGTTTGGAAACACAATGTGTTTTTTAACACTTTAAATGTTTGATCAATACTACTTCACGAAAGGAGGGAAATATTTTTTTGAAAACACAATGTGTTCTTTAACACTCTAAGTGTTTAATCAACACTACACGAAATTGTTTTCCTTTTCGTTTTAGAACATTAGTTTTCAATTGGGGCTAAAAATGAACAATTTCATTTTCATTGCAAAGGGCTTAAAACGAACCTTAGAACACACTTACTAGATTTCGTTTTGGGTTAAAAATTGAACAAGCAATCCTCACATTTCATTTGGTGCTTAAAACGAATTCACAATTGCTTTGAAGGGTATAAAACGAACAAGTGTTTGATTTGTGTGATTGTCTTTTGAGTACGTATCCTCTCCCCTTGCGCTTCGTGCGATCTAGGGTGCAAGAGAAACACTCAAAATACATTTTATTGCTTTAAAACACTTCATTTTGGGCTTAAAAATTGAACATCTTGTGAAGTGTGAGTAGGGAATTTTCGCGTACATTCTCTTTCTTTGTGCCATCAAAGATCGATCGAGTTACTTGTGTCTTTGCTCGCTTTTGTTTATCTTAGAGGGCCTGCCTTGGGGAAAAAGTACTCACCCAAGCGGCGACTCAACCGGTAACACTCTAAAGCCAAGAGTATTTCCAGCCGGGATATAAATGAGGATTTTTGGTTAAACGCCATAATCACGCGGTTGGCTCCGACAAGATGGATCCGAAGGGGACTCTTGCCACGTTGGGTCAACTCCTACGAACGGAAAGTCCTTACTAGAACCTATGTGTTAGAATTTGCCAAAATCCTTAATCTGTTTGTTGGTGCAAGAACGGTCGTTCTGAAGCCGCCCCACAATTTTACGGCTTTTAGTAGAGATGGAAAGCATGCCATGGGAGTTTCATGGTGTTGATGCTTGGTGCCTGTGATAAGTGAGTGCCGTGGAGAGCCGGGGTCAAGCATCTAACCATCCGCTAAAAGTAGTGTGGGACTTGTCCAAGTGGGGACTCAACAAACATTGTCTATCACATCCATAGGGCTTGTAATTATTCTTTGTTTGAAAACACAGTGTGTATTCGAAAACATTTTGCAAACAAACATTCAACATGATTCTCAAAATTTCAAACCCTCTTGAAGACAAATATCATTGACTCAATCCATATGTTATTGCTTTCTGCGGATTCACGTCTGTAGAGGTTCCTAAGCATTGGATTATATCTCAATTGGTCTTCTTGAGTAAACAATAGGAAAACCCTTGCCTTAAGTTCATTGAATTTCCACATAAAATATCTTGTGGGGTTTAAAGAAATTAAGACATTGGACATCTTAGTTTGAAACTTTAATCAAAGAGAGTGTTTTGGTAAAAGGAATCATTAAGCAAAGATAACAAATTGGACCCCACACATGTGCTTGATATATCTTGGTCATATTGGTCTTTTGATTGCTCTTAGAGAAAAGTGTGTTCTTCAATACCTTGGCCTAGTAAACAAAGTCTCTCTAAGTCTCTTAGGATCAAAATCAAACACTTCATCCACCTCAAACATTTATCAACATCATCCCACAAACAACTTTGGAACTTTGAAAACGTCATTACCTAGACTTGGGTACATTTCCAAACCAAATCAAAATCATTTGTTTAGTTAGGTGTGTTTGGATGAATCCTTCCACACACACACAGTTAAATTATCACCTCTTTGAACAAGTTCATCCTAAGATAACATCCAACATTTTAGGGTTTACAAGTTCATCATCCACATCAAACAATCAAAATCAATCCCTAAGTCTAGCATTGATCAAAAGTTCCTAAACGTTCAACACTCATATCATTTACACATTTCATCTTCCATCTCGTCATTTGGTCCTAAGAACCTTGGAAGTCACTTTCATAACAAAGTCAAAACACAAGAAGAACATGGAATATACACTTGATCCATACATCTTGGGTAATCCAAAACAGTTGAATCTTCAAAGCCTTGCAATGCCTATCAATTATCAAAGTCCATACATGGGATCATTACCTTCGACAAATGTCAATGGTACAACAAGTGTGAGTATGCCCAAGTCAAAGTTTGGAACACATTTTCCAATGATAGATCTAAGTCCAAACCTACAAATCCACCAATCGAATAATCAATGCATGAGCCTTGAAACGAACAATGTCATTCCACCAAATCCCTACAAACCAAATGTGGATGTACCAAGTGCAACTTTTCGAAACATGAATCCTAACTCGGAAAACTTTGGAAAAATGATTCCCAATACCAGCAATGTTCATCCTATCATGCCAAATCTGAACATCATCCCAAATCATAACATTATCCAAAGTCAATTTTCCCATAATCCCATTCAAAAACTGCAAACATGCATGCCAAAACTACTTGAACACAAGCCAAATCAACTATCTCAAGTGAGTCAAGATCAAAATCAAGAACAAATTTGGCGAGATCAAATTGCGGAACTTTCCAAAATAGTTGAGGCATTGCGCCAAGGGAAATCTCCACCACCATTACCCACATCATTCCTTGGTTTAGGGCTTCCCCCTTTACCTAACACCAATCAATCCACCCAAATCAATCCACTTAATGTCAATCAAACCATCACGTCAAATCCTTCGAGTATACCATCGACATCACACCAATGGATGGTATCTAATCAAACAACATTGATCCCAAATCAAAATTTGGTCTCTCAAGGACCTATCACCTCGGTCATTCCAACCATCACTATCCCTTCAATCATTCCAACCACCACTATCACGCCCATCACATCTCAACCTCTCACTACCATGATCGCTCCGAGCATATCTCAAACACTTGTCACTACACCCAACATGATTTCGAATCCACCACCACCCCCACCACCACCAATCCCACCACCACCAATTTCCACCACATCAATCCAATACAATGCGACATTACAAGCTGCTTTTCAAAAGGGATTCCAACAATATCTAGCCATGCAACAAGCAACACAAGTGAAACAATCCTCTCAAGTTGCCCAAGCCTCTCAAGTTACCCAACCAACACGAGCACAAACAAAAAAGATGACACCTATTGAAAACAAGGATCAAGATCAATCCATCACTGAGCACACGTTTACTTCATCTAATGATCAAATCGACATATGTCAAGAATCACTTTTGAATCACGATCAAAATCCACCAACAAAAATCGATAATGAGCCAATTCAAGAAATATCAACATCACTTGACTCTATGGTCGAAGACATTCACAATTTCTCCACCGCAATTGTCGAAAACAATGATCAAAACCTCTCCATTGAGGAGCACATTGAGGATGTATCTACACAATCTGATGATAAACTCACCATACATCAAGAACCACTTTTTAGTGATCTCTTTCAAGGAGTGTTAGGGTTATTTGATCCTATTGACATAATGCACGATCCATCGACCTATGATCATGTTGAAAATGTCTCTACATCGCCTTACGAGTTAGAGGACATATCTCAAGAATTTATTCCAAAGCATGATCAAAATCTTTCACCAAAGTCTAGCAATGATCATTTTCAAAACATGTTGATCCACTTTGACCACATGGTTACAGATACTGAAAGAACCCTAAACTTGACACTTGAGGATATTGAGCCACTTACCATGTATAATGAAGATATCCAAGCACCATTTGTAAGCGATCCATCCTTTGAAACCGACCCATGTCAAGAGCTTGATCCAAAGCATATTGAAAGCAATCCCAAAATAAATCAAGATCAAAAATTTGTATCTCCAAGATACTACAATGATCTAATGGATATTCTCCTATCCACACAAGATGATCACATCCACATAGCACTTACTCCTCCATCTACCCATGAGATGCTTTCTATGGATGGACACGTAGAGGATCTTCAGCTAGAACAAGATTGTGTTACACAAAAAGAGCAAATTCTTAACTCCTACAATCAAACGGAGTTGTCAAAATCAAGATCGAATATGTCCCAAACTCAGATTAAGGACATCATGAATAAAGATATCCATCATTATTTGCCCAAGGAAACAAGTCATATAGAACATCCAGAGTTAGCGGAGCAGCAGATTGAAAGAACGTCAACTACGGTGGTCATCTATCAGAGAACACTTATTGAACAAGAGCTCTTGGAACAGGAGAAATCAAAGCATATAGGTACCACTTCCACCATACTGGGGGCAACTTTGTCTAAAGCAAATGTCAACATAGGGAGCATGAAGAGTCCTTATGATGAAGCTAGTGTCAATACTACAACCAGTCATGTCATGAATCGTCATCCACCCATCACCCCATCCATGAATTGGGACCAACGTCAAAAGAAAGATTTGAATCAAAGTACAAAGAATGTTATCAAATCAAGAGAAGCTGAGAAGCATAATGGACAAATCAAATACATATGGATACCAAAGAATACAAAGAAAGATCATCCCTATCAAACTCCATCAGTCAAAGAAACTGTGGGGAAAACTAAAAGAGGGAAATGTATCCATCAAAGATGTCCGCAAAATCAAAAGCAGGCTTTTCAAGCAACATACAAAGTGTATCAAGCAGTTGGTCCTAATTCCATGCACACTTCTGTATCCACCTATCATTGCTCACCTTCCCAAGTTTGGAGAGTCAAAGGTTCCAAACTGTCAACCAATCCATCTCTTATCCCTAAACGCACTCCATCCATGCCTCCACGCATAATATCCAATTCTTACATTGACCGTGTATTGGCAACGACCCTTCATCATAAGGATTCTGAAGGCAATCTATTGCGATGTACGCACATAGACAGAGTTAACTCCGGTATCAATGAAGCAAATCAAGAATCTCAAAAGTTATATTCAAGTGCACGTATCTTAGCAAAGCAACTTCTTCAGGCAGGATACCGATGGCACATTATGATAGGGGCATCTACATCAGCGACACCCTGTGGTTCAGCATAAATCTTTCAGAAAAATACAAAAAAATAAATAAAAAAAGCAAAAAATCCAAAAAAGGATTGAAAACAGTAAAGATAAAAATCGTCCTCTAGTGAAAACCACTATGGTGGCGCTTTGGGCAAGACCATGACGAAAACCTGGCAAACAGGCATCATGTGTAGAATCGAGCATCTACGCGCGCCAGTTCAGATGAAAACATCTCATCCCATCCATAATAAATTGAACATTCCATCCATCTTATCCATAATAAATCCATCCATCCATGAACCATTTATCCAATACATTCGCATATATCCGCATCCATCATCTCGGTTATGTTGATCTTGATGACATTTTGGGGCATGCTTTATGCTTGCTTATGGTAAACATCTTGACATGGGCCGTTTTCATCAATCCTATCCTATGCAGCATTATCTTAGCTATGAAGCATTATCCAAATGAGCATTCATTATCCGAACACCTTATCTTATCGTAAGATAATCCTTGGCATACTTTGCGTGCTTACCATATCCATCCATCCATTCACCTATCTGAGCATCCATCCATGGCATTCCATACATTGCTAGACATTGGGGGCAGATATGTACATCTTGCTTCGAGAATAAATCTTGGTCTATGTCCTCCAGCTTATGTGGCGATTCGAACATTGGTAAACGTGAAATCAAATTGGTCAAAAATTTGTGATCTAGAGTCTGAATCACTAGCCCATGGCATATTTTGATGAGAAAACCTTCCTTATCAGTCTTCATCTTTCATCAAACATCAATCGATATCAGTCGCATCTAAGTTGCACGTCAAACGCCACATCAAATCATTTGAACATCTTTTGTTCGAAACCAAGCTTCATCAAACATGATCAAGCAAATCCAATCGAAAAATCATCATCTCGGGATATCCTTGTGTTGCTTAACACTATCCTTGCATTGTCGTGTATCCTCGACAATGTTATCATTATCAATCCTGATCAATCTAGTCCTTGCATTGTTGTGTATCCTCAACAATGTTATCATCATCAATCCCATCAAATCCTTGTGTTGCATAACACTATCATTTCATTGTTGTGTATCCTCAACAATGTTATCATCATCATCAATCCATCAACCCGATCAATCCACCTTAGCTTGGTTTGCAGTTAAATCCATAAAGCAGGGCAATGATATCATCACACATCCATATCAAATCATCGAAAATCCAAAAACATCAAAACATATCAAAAATCCAAAAAATAGTCAAAAGCGGAAAACATCAAAACATTGAAATCCGAACTCGTGCGTCTTTGAGCTTAAGCGTGGGCAAAGGCTAATCTTTGATCAGCCCGAGACATCAAAATCCAAAACATTGAAAAACACAAAATCAAAAATTGAAAATCAAAATCAAAACGTTTGTAAAAGATCTTTCGAGAAACCCCAAAACATCGAAAACATCAAAATCCAAAACAACCTCAAAACATTTCAAAATGTCAAAAAAAAAAAAATCCAAATGTTGAAAATCCATCAGCCTCATTTAAACTTGCATCCGCAATAATCAATCATCCATAATAAATTGATCACCACCTTCATCCTTTGACAACACAAACATAAACAATCACAACAATCAGCAAAATCAATCTTCAATCATAAAATCAAAAGCAAACAACAAACCGTTAAAACAAAATCAAACTCTTGATGGAGTCGCAAACAATGGAATTAGGCTTTTTATATCGATTAGCCTATCAATCAACTTATCAACCATCACATCATCTGTTACAATGCATGTCCTAGGATATATCGTTCCGATAATGGGCATCATTTTGGATATCACTTGGATTCCTATCCTATCAAAACGCGTCCCATTCACTCAAGGTATGAACATTGGCTTGTTTGCGTGCTTGATCTTTTCTTTTTGACTTATCTTATTTGCGCTCATTCCAGGACTCGATGATATCCGAACGAAGGATTTAGAGAGATAGGAATGGGGTAACGATCATTATCTTTTGTCTGTTGTGCTTGTTGGACGCTCTTGTAATATAACTTGGCGAATACTTGCTTTGTTAGGTATGCCCTAGCAAGGTTTCCGTATGTCAAGTGTGAACAAGAATACTCCTATCTGCTTGTTGAGTCAAAGTCCATCACACTAAGTACAACGTCATCTTGGTCCTTTATACCTTGATGCATCGTACTTAGGCGTGTTATCAAACATAAAGTAAGTGACCCTTTGAAAATCCCAATCCTTGATAAGCAAATCATCATCATTTATCATCATGATCTTCTATCATCATCATCTCTAATAAAATCTTGACCAATCATGGACTTGTTGGATCCTCTTGTCATATCTGATTTCCATGCTAACACCATGCTTCTGTCATGCATCCATCTTGCATCTAGAACACTGTCAACATACCACATATCATCCATATCATACATAATAGGAAACATCGATCATTTCACATACATTTTCATTCATATCATCATCATAATATAGATCTGTTAGTCTAAGCATCTCATAAATCATCCACTGCATAATCATAGCATATCACATCATCCATCTCATCACATCATATCATCATTTAAGTTATTTAGAATAATATAGATTTGTTATTCTAAGCATCTTGAAATCATCTCATTTGCATCGTCGTCCATAACCACCCATTTTGAACCTCTTTATCGCGAGATCGACCCTCAAATCAAATCTTTTCGCTCGATCTCTCGAGGGGGCAATGTACCAGTGTACTTTCCGCTGGGGCATCCGAAAATCAGAAATTTTTTAATTTCGATTGCGGCAAGTTTATTCTTTGAACCAACGCAACAAGTACATTGCTTCAAAGAGGGGCAAAATGTAGACATGTCAAATTTACATCATGCATAATCATATTCCATTCATCCAATAAATCGAGGACTTTATTTAAATCAAATCCTAAATCATATTCCATCATTTTCTGATTTAAATAAATCAATTATCAAAGTCCAAAATGTCAACTCACCTAATCAGCATTAAATCAACATAATCTTCATCTAATCCTAATCTAATGTTAATCCCATCCCACTTGCATTATCTAGATCTATCCACTTGCACAATAAATCAATTTTATTGATTTATTAAATAACCTCATTTTCCCTCAACATGACAAGTCAAACAGGCATTTATTGCTCTTCTTTCTTGTCCCCCTCTCAAAATTTATTGCAAATTTGAATTCAAAATTTCCCCTCTTGGGCACTCTTCCCAAATCTTGCACACACATCAACTAATCACATGATGACAAGTGTCCTCAACTCATTGGCTTGTTTTTGATCCCACATTGGTCCCTCTTCAACACTTGGCATTTTGAAAATCTTTAAATAGGTGCATCATCCTCAAGCAAATCCTCCACAATCTCTTCACAATTTCATGCAAGGTTACTCTCTTCATTTGAGATTTGATCTTGTTCATCATCATTCCACCATCTTCATAGCATTTCATCATCTTGAGCTTTTTATCAAGGATTGGGAAAGGGTCACTAGCACATGTGACACCAATCCAATATGAGATAGAGTTGGATTCTTGCTTCTTTGTGCTTTCATTTAGTTTAATTGATATTTTGTTGTTTGGATTGCATTATGAAGCATGATTCAATATTTCATATGGATTCTACATCTATTTTGCTTGATTTAACAATACTCGTGCTAGTTTGTTTTTGAGCAAAATGCAGATTTAGGGTCTACAAGTTTTATTGTTGTTTTCTAGATGTCTTCCTCCATGTATTCTTATGATCATACCATCTTATTTCATATTTTGCTAATAGTTGTGTGCCTTTCATTGCTACACATTTTCTTTGAGGGATTAAGCTTCAAGATTTGATATTTCTCTTTACCTAGAGGATAATCAAGATAATGATCATGATGTTCATATAGACAACCAAGATTTTACAAATGAGCTTGCTAGTTTGGCTAATGCTGAAAATCCAACACAACTAGTTATTATAATGCACAAAGTTTTCATCAATTAGCCATTTTGATTAGAGATCTACAAGGTTTTTTAGTGCTAAAATTGTTTCATATGCTATAGTTGGTGTTAAAATGCTTCATCATACTCTTCAAAGTATCAACATCAAACAAATTTTTAAAGGGTAATGACACAAAGAAAAATGTTTAAACCAAATGCTCCTAGGAAGTTCACTAAGCTTCAATAATCCATGGTTGGTGTTCTACAAAGCTTGTTGAGTGCTAACTTAATCACTCTCCCTCTTGTTTGTCCATTGGATCTTAAGACATTTAATGACCAAGTACATTGCAAATTTCATAGAGCTAAGGTCATTTTACTTAAATATGTATGCTCTTAAACACAAGGTACAACATCTTATCAATAACAATATGATCAAAGTTGACAGTATTGATGATAATTGAAATCCTTAATTGCACATAAAAATAGCCGATTGGAAATTTACACAAATCATTTTCTACATCATACAAACAATATTGAGGCTCATGATGATGTCTGATATTGAACATGAGGATATTATCACATGAGCATACTTTTGTGACAATTGTTGAAACTAATGCTACACCTTCCTCTCCTCATACTTCTCTATTGATCACATTTTATAATGAGCAGATCCCACAAAATAATTATTATTGTCCATTATACATACCAAATAGTTTAAGATGCTCATCATCTACACAATTCATCATTAATCCTACTTGCCAATATACCAATGCCCTAACAAATCTCTATTTAGTAGTCATATTAAACATCAAAAGTATGCATATTTTGAAATAATTCATTGAAGATGAAAATTTGGATGTTGATCAATACACTAAATTGTATCATTTTACTTTTGAGAGTTAGGCATAAAGAAATACTAATTTTATTTCATGCATTACAATCATCCAATAGAATTAGATTCTTACTTGGGGGATCATGGATCAAACAATGTTTTTTTCCCCTCCATCTTACATCAATGATCTACATTTGTATGTAAAGAAAAAATGATAACAATTGAAAAGACTCATATAAGTCAATATTCGATGCTAGTCACTTTACATTAGCCAAAGCAAGAAATTGCGGTGCATCAAATGGCAATCATTCCACCGCATCCACAATTAAAGAAGCACGCGATTTAGGTAAGAAAATAAATGCATAGTGGGACCCTAGTTGATCATTTGTGAATATAAAGAAGAGACATGCATAATAGAAATTGCAAGCAAATAAGACCAAGAAAAATATTCCAATGAAGACAAATATGAGTACTTTTGTTGGGATGATAATGAAATTTTAGACAAGGACAATCTTTTGGAGGAAAATCTTGAGTGTCCAATGTTCAATGGTTTATGAGCATCACCACAACATATATATTGATATACCTATATATCTATAACTTAGATTTCTTGTTTTGTCTTTTCCTTATTTCTTTTACACTTTGGCCTTTTTGATTATGCCTTATTTGTTGTGTTTCACATGCATATTTCACTTTCTATATTTGTTCACATGTTTTCCCCCCACTTGGTAAGCATTTTGCGTCCTCTTTTCCTTAACAATATATTTGCTCCTATGCTTGTTAACACCTTCATTCCTTTTTTTTGTTTGTTTTACACTTTAGTTGCTCACATGGCTAGCATCTTACACTTTAAATTGTGCATCCCTATGCCTACTTTTGTCCTTTGAGATTATCATGATTTTATGGTTTATACCTTATCACTTTGGTTTTTAATGTTTCCTTGGTAACTTTTATTATACATTTCTAGGCTTACTTTAATGCTTTGCTTATGATCCTCATGTTAGTTCACATTTATTATCACAACTATTCTTATGATTTACCATAGTGAGGCCAGATACCTATGTTTATCTTAGACCATATATTTCCATATCCTTACATTAGGGGCATGATGTCTTCCCCATAACATTTGAGCTTCCTTAGTCGTATCTTTATATTTGGGGCATCATCTCTTCCCCACATAATTTGAGCTTTCATTTCCATATCATTATATTGGGGGCACCATGTCTTTCCCATATCATTTGATCTTTTTATTCATGCATGTTTACATTGGGGGCATTGTGCCTTCCCCTATATCATTTGTGCCTACTCTACCTTGCTATGCTTTTAGAGCTACTCCGTCACTCACTTTTCTATGCTATCATTGCTTACCCTTTTATATTGGGTGACATCACACCTTCCCCAATTACGAGACCACTACAACCTATTGTTTACCTCTACCATTATGTTCTCATGATCTTGGGTGCCACATTGGGAGTGTATACCCATCCTAGTGCCTTATATACCTAGACGAAGGTCTTTTTCCATTGAGGGCTGCACCACCATTTCTATTTTCCCAATGCTAGGGGTAACCCTATATCTTGAGACTCATCTCCAACCATATGATTTATATGATATATTACTTTCTTATTACATGATGCATTTATTACAATTACCACTTTATTTGAGTTACATTCTTTCACTCTTACATTACACTTGCATTTATGTATTATTTTTCCCTCTCCACTTCCTTGCATCCTACAAATGCAACCAATTGTAGAGAGGGCATATCCTATCATTAGCACTCATATGTTGAGATTGTAGATAGCTACACATATCTACATTAAGATTCATCACCATGACCAACGTAAGATTTGTTATATGGCACGGCATTTCCTGATATACCAACAATAATATGTATCACTTTTGGTACAAGTGGATTTTTTTAACCCTTCTCTTTCTCCTTATTTTTCTCATGATTATTGACAAAAAAATTTAGCTTGCATTTGTGATTGTTGTTACTTATGTGACATAATATATTCTTTGCATAGTTCCTCTATTTTTGTAGGTTCCCATGAAGAACATAAGCCAAAGGGACAACACACACAATGACATTCAATTGGATCCATTACTTTAGATGAACCCAAATATCTTTTCATTTCTAAATAATTATTTTACATGTATGTGTGAGTGATTACGTACTTTGAGATAATCATTAAATTAGAATTCATGTGCGCCTTAGTGGGGGGGAAAATGTAATGGTTAAAATCTGCAAATCCATGTGATTCCTATTGGTGTAATTATATAATTGCATCTAATATTAAGCATACTTAGGTAATTGATTTTAGGTAAATTAGGAGAAAAAGAGCACATGTCATCTCCTTGATTGATGAGATTCTTATTTCACCTCTACCTCATTCACTCCTTGATTGACTATGGTTAGGTGCTACTTCTCCCTCATCAATCCAATTTCACTGGACACCACTGTTCCTACATGTTGAGTCAGTTCGCTAAACAATTGTGGTTAACTCAGTCTATTAGATCATTGTGGCTAACTCAACCCACCCCTCTAGGACACTATGCACACTCACTTATGCATTCCTAAAGTCTATGTATTGTAGTA
Source organism: Sequoia sempervirens (assembly GCA_007258455.2). NCBI lineage: Eukaryota > Viridiplantae > Streptophyta > Pinopsida > Cupressales > Cupressaceae > Sequoia > Sequoia sempervirens. Next base: position 71,348 of record VDFB02297615.1, read on the forward strand.
TATTAAATTTATTTTCTTCATGAATCATGAATACAAATAGTGAAATGTTGTTATTTTCATCTTGTTTGCATTTGAATTTATCCTATCATTGCTGTTTGTTGCTAGGCTAGATTTATTGTTGTATCTAATTCTTTCTTAAATATAATAATTCCCATTTAGTTTTGTGCCAATTTTGAGAGAATGTATTATGCAATTACATGTTGATAAATGGAACAATCTTGTGCAATGTTGGGTTGATTCTCTTATCCTTCATCCATCCCCATTTACACACATTCACACATGTTTGATTGCATCTTATATATTTTTGTACACTTCTCTATATAGTCAAAATTTATTGCACCCTCTATGTTTGAACATCCATTATCTCCTTGTAGTCCACTATCTTGGGTCATTCCCATGGGTTTGAGATTGATTCCATGTCTACAAATTTGATCCCTAAAAATTCCAAATTTCAAATTAAAATTTG
>VDFB02297615.1:71913-186733 GCA_007258455.2 Sequoia sempervirens
CAAAAGCTCAAGCGCCTTTTTGAAAATGTGCTCTTTTGCTTTATTCATGACCTCAAAATCAAGATTCAACCTTGCATTTGTCTGCTTGCCCCGGCTTCTCAACAATTTAGATTGACGCGCAAAAGGGTGCAACGCGGAGCTAGATTGAGCGTGAAACAAACGTCAAAGGTGTCATTTGATCTAAAACCTCCGTTTAGGCCCTCAAAAAGATGTAATTTTGGGATAGACTTCGCTTTTGCTTCCAAGTTGTTAGCTAATTTTGTCATTCCTTCCTGCCTCCGTTGTATCTCCCGTAACTCGCAAGAAAATAGGTCCGTTTGACAAGCTTGATAGCTCGTTGCGAAGCTAGTGAGATACGGACAAATGTCTGCTGGAGGTGACAAATCCTAAAAACAGGATTTGAGCCCCTAAAAGATAGGGCACCTTTTGAAAATGTGCTCCCCTCTCCAGAGTAGAAAATTTTGATGATTTTTCCTTCAGATTTTCACTTTTCTCAAAATTCTTCAGTAACAGACCGACATGAAACTGACACAAGCTCCATATTTGAAAAGCCCAAAACCATCTTTTGACATCACTTTAACTAGGTTTAGACTATATTTAGCAAAATGCCTTAGTGAAGCAAAATTTTGGTTTGGGTACAACAAGCGAGATATTAGTCTCCTTATTAATTATACCCACAAACTTATTCTTAGAACAATCAACTTGTATATTTCTAACCCTTCGACATCTGATTGTATTTCATGTGAATATTGTGCCTCAAATAATCTATATTATGAGATTGATTATGCAATAGAAAATAACTTGTAGATTCACAAATTTTAATTTGGGGCAAGCAATTGAATGAGTGCCCCATCATTGAAGCTCACATGTCTCATACTATTATGAATAAAATCATGTATCTTATGCCTCAATACAACACATTGATATGTAGTATGATAATCAACTCTATGAAAATCACAAAATGCTTTTTCATGAACACATTGAGGTGGAAATTGTGAAGTATTTAGTGATTGTATAGGCTGAAAAGTAATCAAATTTACATTGAGTAGACTTTGTAATACAAGTGATCTAAAAACTCTCAAAACTAGTAGAATTCAAAAATCACAAGTTATTTTTACTATGCTGCTTGCTTAAATCATATACCAATATTTTGAAAAGTCATGAATGTTGTAGATTTTTTTTTCAAAAAAAAAAAGTTGTAGATTAAATGAATCCACACAAAATAACTAGAAAAATTACCATAAAAAATGGCGAGGGAAAAACTAGCTTTATTAATGGCCAATACTATCTTGATGAAATTAGTGGAAAGAACAAGTACAATTGGATATAACAATGATTATTTCCTACTATTTTTTCAAGCATCAACAAATTAAGAACTAAGTTCTCTAAATTTTCACAGTTACAAGACAAATTTATCTTCTAATGCTAAAACACACTCTCCCCCTCTACATATAGTTGCTGGTGATGTTCTAACATTTTTTTGGGCCCAAGGAGAATTCTTAAGAAGTTGGGAGTGAAAAGGTTGATCTTTGTTTTAGATATGAGTTTTCAACAACCGGGGCTTGTTTTTGTGGGCATGGGTTTGTCTCTATGGATGCAAATCTGCCCTCTATTTGGGATTGTATCTTTAGCACATATTCAACCCAAAGACATGGAAATATCTCTATTCACTTTGCAAACCCCTTTTTTTTGTCATTCTATTTCTTATTTTGTTTGTTTCCCAAATCCACTTCACTATTCAAGTTTTAATTCTCAATCCTTGTAGATCACACCTCCCTTTTTAGAGAGAATTTTGGTCTTACAAAAGCTTAATGAGACACTAATTGGGGGAAGATTTCTCCACTTTTTCTTAAGAATACCATTTGGCTTGGGTTATCTTCTAATCTTTGATTCCCACTTTCCAAGATTCTTGAGTCTTATTTTTGGTTTCCCTTGTTTTCTTTTGCAAAATTATATTCTATGAATATGGCTCTTTCGTCCACATCCAAGTCTTCTAAAGATGGTAGTATTTGTTCTTTGTCTTAATTCAATATAAAAAACTCATAAAGCCAAAAGTATTTATAATTTACAATTCAATGTTTCTTCATGAAATGGTAGATCAATTCTAAAAATATTCACCCATGGCCTCCAAAATAGTGAAAGGTCCATAACTAAGGGGCTTAATTTTCTTGACTTATCCATATACTCTTATCCAAGGATTAAAAAACTTCATCTTCTATCTTAAGGATGTGCTCATTTTTATGTTTTTGATTAGATAAAATGGGAAGCAAGGTTTCCAACCCTATTACAGAGCAAGCTTATAGGCTGAGAAGAGCAGTAAAAATAAAAGGGAAACTAGGGTCCCAAGCCCTTTACAACAAAAATGCTACAAAAAGAGTAAAAAACAACTACAACAACTAATCAAGACCAAATGCAACACCATTAAACAACACCAAACCTTGAACTAACAAGTCTCACACCCCTGACCCTGGTGTGGGATTGAGATACATGTTAGGAAGACCTTTCTTCTATTTTTGGACAATGGCTCAAGAAACCTCATTATCTAGATTCATAGATTGAGGAGGGGTATTTCTCTCCAAAACCTCAACTGGGGATAACACATGAGAGGAATGCTTGGTCAAGGAAGCTAACCGCCTAGTGGAAATTACAACACAAACTTGTGGTGACGCTTCAACACCACCCCCTAAAAGAGGATCAACAATCACTAGAACATGATCATTAGGCAATTCAAATGGTGAAGGGTCCACCACTTGAACAATAGTTTAAGGCACAAAAGACTCTAAAGTAGACTCATTGTGCCCTACCACTAGAGAATCATGGGTAACATCTAGAGAATTTGAACCATCAAAAACATCAACCATCAAGTGTTTGAAGAGGGGCATCATGCCATCATGTGGTAGAACTAGCATTCTTGCGATGTGAATAGGGGCATTTAGAAGCAAGGTGCCCAAAAGCAAGGTGCTCATTTTTATGTTGATCATGCCTTTCTTTGTATGTATTTTGACTTTTTCAATTATTATTTACATTGGATTAGATTTGTCTAATCCTCTTAATAATTTTTAATGATTTATCCATCCCTAAATCTTGTCCTACTTGCTTTTCTTGTTGTCCCAAAGCTACATCAAGTGAACTTAAGGGAAAATACCCCAAGCATGTCTCAAAAGGTGACTAATTTGTTGAAGAATCAACTACCCAATTATAAGAGTTAAATATAGGGGAGTGATTAATACAAAGTTTTGGGACACTTGTTGTATGCCCTTATGAGTTACAACAAGGTCTTGTTGACTACCTTTGTTTGACAATCTGTTTGTGAGTGAAAAGTAGTGTTTTTTAAGCCTTCTATCCCTAGTTCTCCACAAAGTGGACCAAAATTTGCTAATAATTCTAGTATATCTATCTAAAAAAATGGACTTAGGAAGCCCAAAGTGCACACATACATTAGCAAAAAACATCTTAGTTGCTTCTTTTCATGCGATAGTCTTTTTGCATTGAGTTAATGTGCACATTTTACTAAATCTATCTACTACTACAAACAAATAATTATGCCCATGCTTAATCATAGGAAATCCTTCTATAATATCCATGGAAATGCTTTCCCATGACTTTGTAAGGATAGAAAGAGGCAAATATATTCCTTTTCTTGTTTTATATTTTCTAGTGCAATACAATTTATAGCCTTTGACAAACCTTGCTACTTTTTGCTACATTTTGGGCCAAAAAACATACCTTTGCAAATGAGTCACTATCTTACCAATCTCAAAGTGGCCCACCACTTTGGAGGTATGCACCTACATCATGAAAATAAGTATTTTCTTTTGGCACACATAATTTTCCTACCTCATAAAGCAAATCTTCTTTGAAATAGAAGTCCATCACTTTTGACAATATTTTGAGCTTGTAGCTCTTTGAAATTCTTCCTAAAGACTTCATCATGAGAATATTCCTCAACATAAGCCTCTTTTTGTTTAGAAATAGGTGGCATACATAACATAGTTGCCACTACATTATTGTTTCATTTCCTATACTTGATCACCAAATGAAATTATTGTAAGAACCCCATCCATTTATGTTGTCTTGTTTGTTGTAATTTATTGTGTTTGTAAATATTGTAGAGGTAAACGATCAATATGCACAATAGTTTATTTTCCAAACAATTAGTGCCTCCTTTTTTCAATAGCTTGAACTACAACATAGACTTTTCTAGCATAAACATGATATCCTTTAGTTGCTCAAATAAGTTTTTTTGAATGATAACAAACAAGTTTCTCACCTTGAAGCAAAACAACACCTATAATAGATTCACTTGCATTGGTATCTACCTCAAAAGGTTTCTCTAAGTTATGAGTACCAAGCACATGAGCATGCCATATTTTATGTTTTAATGTTTCAAAAATTCATTATGTTTTCTATCCCAATGAAAACTCCTTCCCATTCTTACCACTTGGTGTAAAGGTTAGGATATGAAGGAGAAGGAAGAAATTTCTTCATATATTGTGCAATGCCTATGAAACTTATAGTTTTAGTAACATCTTTTGGTGGAGGCCAATTTATTTGCTTCTAATTTTGAAGGGTCTATTCCCAACTACCTTCCTACCACATCTTAAATATACCAAAAATTATTTTCCGAATTCACATTTCTTCATGATATATAATAATCCTTTTTTCAATATTCGTTTTATGTGAATGAAGTGTTCTTCCCATGTTGCAATAAAAATTAGGATGTTATCTAGATACATAATCACAAATGCATATATAAAATCCCTCAAACATCATTCAAACTCTCATAAAAGTAGATAGTGCATTACACAAATCAAAAGGAAGAACTAACCACTCATAAAGTCCTTTCTTAGTTTTATTGTTGTTTTCCAGATGTCTTCCTCCATGTATTCTTATGATCATACCATATTATTTCATATTTTTCTAATAGTTTTGTGCCTTTCATTGCTACACATTTTCTTTGAGGGATTAAGCTTCAAGATTTGATATTTCTCTTTACCTAGAGGATAATCAAGATTATGATCATGATGTTCATATAGAGAACCAATATTTTACAAATGAGCTTGCTAGTTTGGCTAATGCTAAAAATCCAACACAACTAGTTATTATAATGCACAAAGTTTTCATCAATTAGTCATTTTGATTAGAGACCTACAAGTTTTTTTAGTGCTAAAATTGTTTCATATGCTATAGTTGGTGTTAAAATGCTTCATCATACTCTTCAAAGTATCAACATCAAACAAATTTTTAAAGGGTAATGACACAAAGAAAAATGTTTAAACCAAATGCTCCTAGGAAGTTCACTAAGCTTCAATAATCCATGCCTGATGTTCTACAAAGCTTGTTGAGTGCTAACTTAATCACTCTCCCTCTTGTTTGTCCATTGGATCTTAAGACATTTAATGACCAAGTACATTGCAAATTTCATAGAGCTAAGGTCATTTTACTTAAATATGTATGCTCTTAAACACAAGGTACAAGATCTTATCAATAACAATATGATCAAAGTTGACAGTATTGATGATAATCGAAATCCTTAATTGCACATAAAAATAGCCGATTGGAAATTTACACAAATCGTTTTCTACATCATACAAACAATATCGAGGCTCATGATGATGTCTGATATTGAACATGAGGATATTATCACATGAGCATACTTTTGTGACAATTGTTGAAACTAATGCTACACCTTCCTCTCCTCATACTTCTCTATTGATCACATTTTATAATGAGCAGATCCCACAAAATAATTATTATTGTCCATTATACATACCAAATAGTTTAAGATGCTCATCATCTACACAATTCATCATTAATCCTACTTGCCAATATACCAATGCCCTAACAAATCTCTATTTAGTAGTCATATTAAACATCAAAAGTATGCATATTTTGAAATAATTCATTGAAGATGAAAATTTGGATGTTGATCAATACACTAAATTGTATCATTTTACTTTTGAGAGTTAGGCATAAAGAAATACTAATTTTATTTCATGCATTACAATCATCCAATAGAATTAGATTCTTACTTGGGGGATCATGGATCAAACAATGTTTTTTTCCCCTCCATCTTACATCAATGATCTACATTTGTATGTAAAGAAAAAATGATAACAATTGAAAAGACTCATATAAGTCAATATTCGATGCTAGTCACTTTACATTAGCCAAAGCAAGAAATTGCGGTGCATCAAATGGCAATCATTCCACCGCATCCACAATTAAAGAAGCACGCGATTTAGGTAAGAAAATAAATGCATAGTGGGACCCTAGTTGATCATTTGTGAATATAAAGAAGAGACATGCATAATAGAAATTGCAAGCAAATAAGACCAAGAAAAATATTCCAATGAAGACAAATATGAGTACTTTTGTTGGGATGATAATGAAATTTTAGACAAGGACAATCTTTTGGAGGAAAATCTTGAGTGTCCAATGTTCAATGGTTTATGAGCATCACCACAACATATATATTGATATACCTATATATCTATAACTTAGATTTCTTGTTTTGTCTTTTCCTTATTTCTTTTACACTTTGGCCTTTTTGATTATGCCTTATTTGTTGTGTTTCACATGCATATTTCACTTTCTATATTTGTTCACATGTTTTCCCCCCACTTGGTAAGCATTTTGCGTCCTCTTTTCCTTAACAATATATTTGCTCCTATGCTTGTTAACACCTTCATTCCTTTTTTTTGTTTGTTTTACACTTTAGTTGCTCACATGGCTAGCATCTTACACTTTAAATTGTGCATCCCTATGCCTACTTTTGTCCTTTGAGATTATCATGATTTTATGGTTTATACCTTATCACTTTGGTTTTTAATGTTTCCTTGGTAACTTTTATTATACATTTCTAGGCTTACTTTAATGCTTTGCTTATGATCCTCATGTTAGTTCACATTTATTATCACAACTATTCTTATGATTTACCATAGTGAGGCCAGATACCTATGTTTATCTTAGACCATATATTTCCATATCCTTACATTAGGGGCATGATGTCTTCCCCATAACATTTGAGCTTCCTTAGTCGTATCTTTATATTTGGGGCATCATCTCTTCCCCACATAATTTGAGCTTTCATTTCCATATCATTATATTGGGGGCACCATGTCTTTCCCATATCATTTGATCTTTTTATTCATGCATGTTTACATTGGGGGCATTGTGCCTTCCCCTATATCATTTGTGCCTACTCTACCTTGCTATGCTTTTAGAGCTACTCCGTCACTCACTTTTCTATGCTATCATTGCTTACCCTTTTATATTGGGTGACATCACACCTTCCCCAATTACGAGACCACTACAACCTATTGTTTACCTCTACCATTATGTTCTCATGATCTTGGGTGCCACATTGGGAGTGTATACCCATCCTAGTGCCTTATATACCTAGACGAAGGTCTTTTTCCATTGAGGGCTGCACCACCATTTCTATTTTCCCAATGCTAGGGGTAACCCTATATCTTGAGACTCATCTCCAACCATATGATTTATATGATATATTACTTTCTTATTACATGATGCATTTATTACAATTACCACTTTATTTGAGTTACATTCTTTCACTCTTACATTACACTTGCATTTATGTATTATTTTTCCCTCTCCACTTCCTTGCATCCTACAAATGCAACCAATTGTAGAGAGGGCATATCCTATCATTAGCACTCATATGTTGAGATTGTAGATAGCTACACATATCTACATTAAGATTCATCACCATGACCAACGTAAGATTTGTTATATGGCACGGCATTTCCTGATATACCAACAATAATATGTATCACTTTTGGTACAAGTGGATTTTTTTAACCCTTCTCTTTCTCCTTATTTTTCTCATGATTATTGACAAAAAAATTTAGCTTGCATTTGTGATTGTTGTTACTTATGTGACATAATATATTCTTTGCATAGTTCCTCTATTTTTGTAGGTTCCCATGAAGAACATAAGCCAAAGGGACAACACACACAATGACATTCAATTGGATCCATTACTTTAGATGAACCCAAATATCTTTTCATTTCTAAATAATTATTTTACATGTATGTGTGAGTGATTACGTACTTTGAGATAATCATTAAATTAGAATTCATGTGCGCCTTAGTGGGGGGGAAAATGTAATGGTTAAAATCTGCAAATCCATGTGATTCCTATTGGTGTAATTATATAATTGCATCTAATATTAAGCATACTTAGGTAATTGATTTTAGGTAAATTAGGAGAAAAAGAGCACATGTCATCTCCTTGATTGATGAGATTCTTATTTCACCTCTACCTCATTCACTCCTTGATTGACTATGGTTAGGTGCTACTTCTCCCTCATCAATCCAATTTCACTGGACACCACTGTTCCTACATGTTGAGTCAGTTCGCTAAACAATTGTGGTTAACTCAGTCTATTAGATCATTGTGGCTAACTCAACCCACCCCTCTAGGACACTATGCACACTCACTTATGCATTCCTAAAGTCTATGTATTGTAGTATATTAAATTTATTTTCTTCATGAATCATGAATACAAATAGTGAAATGTTGTTATTTTCATCTTGTTTGCATTTGAATTTATCCTATCATTGCTGTTTGTTGCTAGGCTAGATTTATTGTTGTATCTAATTCTTTCTTAAATATAATAATTCCCATTTAGTTTTGTGCCAATTTTGAGAGAATGTATTATGCAATTACATGTTGATAAATGGAACAATCTTGTGCAATGTTGGGTTGATTCTCTTATCCTTCATCCATCCCCATTTACACACATTCACACATGTTTGATTGCATCTTATATATTTTTGTACACTTCTCTATATAGTCAAAATTTATTGCACCCTCTATGTTTGAACATCCATTATCTCCTTGTAGTCCACTATCTTGGGTCATTCCCATGGGTTTGAGATTGATTCCATGTCTACAAATTTGATCCCTAAAAATTCCAAATTTCAAATTAAAATTTGGCTAACCCCACCAATTTCACTAGTCATTATGAGCCAAATAAACACACATTTGTGTGATTTATATTTATGTCATTGTATTTAGAGGCATTTGATTGCATTTATATATCATACTCTCACATCAAGGAATTATTGACATTAAAGGAAAAAACAAGCTAGGATCACTGTAATTGGAGTACCTAAAAAGAATCAAACTATACATAATCATTCTAGTTTATTTGTATGTTTGAATATTTTTTTCCTCAATAGCTTCCATGACCATAAAGTTAGTCCTACCAACCCAAGAGAGAAAAACCCATGAAATCTCCCCTAGGTGTTTGTAAACACTACCAATCCTCAATACTTAGAAGTGAGGCAAATCAAGTGAGTCAAAAAGAAAGAGTGCACATTCAACATGATCAAATCGATGCCCTACAAGAAGGATCCATGCTTGTGGGAATACTCCAAAATCAAATATTCCATCTATAAAATCTACATTCTTACACAAAATATGAGGTACAAAATAGATCCAAATTTCCTATTTGTTTATGCTAGAACAATGGATCCTAGTGTTTGCATAAGATTTATATCTTCATTGTTTATAGAGTGAAGTACCCTAATCCACTTGTCATTTAGGTTCTTAGCTTAGCATTAATTGTTCAATTATCACTCACACACTTATCATTTATTAACTTGGATTAATTTGTGCTTATGTATATGCATCATATTTGATTAGCCTAAGGAAAAGGTTTATTTCTTTTACACAATATATTGTAGTCTATATTATACTTGGCAAAGTTACATACTTGGTTAGGGGGTGTTATCATATATATTTAAATAATTATTTAAATTTATTGGTAGTTTATATATTGGATATTTGGTTGGTGTGTTGCGTATGATGTTTAAACCACTCATATACATAGCTTGTGGTTGAGGAAAAGTGGGGAAATGAGACTTAAAAATAGGTGCACAAAAATTTTGTTAAATTTTAGGAGTATCCATTATTGGTATTAATTAAACTATCCTACTATGTGCATTTCATTACATAATTTGATATGATATCAAAGCAATATAGATTCAAAGCTTGTTAGAGAGCCCATTCATTTGCAAATTTGGAGTTTATATCAAAATACAAAAGTGGTGTTTTGATGGTTTTGAGGTTGTGAATTTGGTTTATGTTTTAAAAATATTTATTTAAACTTACCAAAATAATCATTGCTAGCTATATTTGAATGCTAGAGAGAAGAGAGATGTTTATGTAACATAAAATATGTGGCATGTTTGGTGTATTGAAGTAGGCATGAGAATGAGGATTGGTGTCTAAAACAACCTACTAAAATATTGAGGAACAAAACCATTGTTGCTCTTTTCTATACTAATTTTTACTACCTTTGCATGAATATTTTGTTTTGAGGGTGCCTCACAAAGGAGACAAAAGGCTTTACTAGTGAGAGGGACTAAAAGAAGTTTGATCTAATTATCCATTGATTTGTTTGTTTGGGGGCACTCTAAAAAAGGGGCTTATATTTTTCAAAAAATAACAACACATTAACAAAGGAAATCTATTGTGGTGCAACAATGTTGAAGGATAGCTTGATTTGCAGGGATCGTGGGCATTGAATGGAAAAAAATAGAATGTCCATAAATTTTCTAGAAGTTTGATAAGATTTAAGGGTTGCAAATATTTATTATATAATTTTACTTCATAAGAAATTATGGTTTAGTTTTTAACTTTTTTAAATAAAATAAAATAAAAAATTATATAGCAAGTTGAAATATTTTTCATTTTGCCTAAAAAAATGTATTAATCTTACATATTTCAATCTAGGTTTATTCTTCTCACAAAATTTTATAAAGATGAGTAGACTACTATTTTAAACTTTATTCCAAAAATGTTCACTTCAATTCATTTAGTTTTTATTAGTTGATTATTTTTGTTCCCATCTTGGAGGAACACTATTAATATTAATTATGTATCTCTTGATCCAATAATTGAATTTCATGAGACCTTTACCAATATGAGAAAAATGGAATTTTAAAACATTCCTTAGAAAGATTTTACTCCAACTCATGGGTTGTAAGTAAGAATTAATTGTTTTCTTGCTCCATCTTCATTAAATGTCATTCTTTTGAACCTTAAGATCACACTTTTTGTAACATGGTGGATTATTAATGGTTCTAACACCCTTATAAACACTTTTTGGTTGAGTGGGGAAATCTATTCAATGACAAACATTAATCCATTCAAAAATATTTTCAAGACCATCAAAGACCTTTATCACATATTATGTAGTACACAAGATCAATTTGAAGGACTTGCCTAACTGATGTGAAGATTGGAAGAAAATAGAGGACCATAGAATTTGGATAGAGAATAAATTCCAATCTCGATTCACTGCTAGTTCAAAGATTGGAATTAATTCCTTTAGTAGCACATTTGGTCTAGAAAAATAAGGTTTTTAGTAAGGCCCAATGATGTAGGAGTATCCTTCACCCATCTATAATCTTATATCAACCAAAAATATTTGATGCTATTTCTTTTGTTTTCTTCATTTTGTAGGCTTTTTGTTTTGTTTGGAGATAGATTTGCACTTTCTCGTATGTGTTTTTGGAGGCCTTGAGATGACCCTTCATTGGTGCAAAGGAGCTTTTCTTTGAAAATTTCCCCACACTTAATAGAAGGGTTTTATTAGATCCTTTTCCTTAAGTTGATAGAGTTTTTTTGGTAGAACCATGTAAGGGACTCCTTCATACTTAGATATCTTTCTCTTAACATTTAGTTTCACTAGCCATTGATTTTTCATGAGTATTAAATGCTTTCATTCAAGATTGTTGTGCCCAATCAATTTTTTTTGATTCATTAAGGCATTTTAAAAAGAATAGTAAAATTCTTGTAAAAATTTTCGTCAAAAGTCAAAATTTCTAAAAATAGACTTAAGTCGGGGTTTTCTGGGTTTCTCCTCAAATGGATACTGGAAAAACTTTCTAAAAATAGAATTTTTGTTTACAAGGCTCAAACTGATTTTGATTGGTTGAGAATACTTCTCGATCAGGCTGGTTCGGTCATAATCGTCAAAAGGTCAGTATTTCTCTGGTGGGTCTATTATGCTTTTTCAGAAGGTAAAATAGGAGCTCCAAGGTCATCAATGGAGGATGGTCAACTGCTAGGTGTCAGATTCAAGGTCTCAATGTTGCACAAATGATGTAAAACGATAAAAGATGCACAAGAAATGGTGAACAAAGGAGGGGAATCTAAAAATAGTCAAATTTGCAGAAAAATTTCTAACATTGGTAAGCCTAGGCGCCCCTACCGGCTAGTGGCGCCTAGCATTTGTGAGATTCATGAATTTTTTTTGTCTGGTAATCCTAGGTGCCCCTACCTAGTCAATAGTCTTGGCTTTTCATGCCTTAGTCAAATTTAGCCTTTGCATGAAAAACAATGAATTCCAAGGGTGCAACTGGAAAAGATAGTGAATGGAAATTTAATGAAAGGTGAAAATCTTAGAAAATATTCTAACTCTAGTGATCTTGGGTGCCCCTAGCCAAGAAGGACGCCCAAGTGCTCTTGCCTTAATTTATTTTTCTTGTTTATGGAAAAACATGCAAACCTTCCCCATCAACCCAATTCAGATCCAATCAAAAGCAGTTTTAGGGTTGGGAAAAGTTGGAGATCACCTCAGTTATGTTCAGGCTCTTCAATGAATCCCTCATCCAGTTCAGAGGATCAGTTAGACAATAGATATTACAAATCAAAACAAAGGCAGAAACACACAAAACAAAGAAAGTTAAAAGAAAATTGAAAATCCTCAAATTTTGGCAAAGTTTGGAAGACTTGGGCACCCCTTTTGAAGGAGGGTGCCCAACTTCTCATGCCTTAGAATATTTTCCGCGTTTTCCAGAAAATGCTCATAACTTCTTCGTCAGCCACGTTCAGGCTTTCAGAAAATCATCAGATGCATTGTTAAAGGCTGGTAGATGGTACCATTCAACTCAGATATGATCAGGCTTGTCAAGATGACTAACTTCCAAACTTTGTTATTCATCGGCTACTTGAATATGAAGATCAAATAGGGGTCATTAGCTTCACATGAAACAAATAAAGTAAAAAATTGAAAATCATGAAAAAATGGCTAACATTGGGGAGTCTAGGCACCCCTGTCTAGTCAACACTCCCAAGAATTCACGCCTTAGCCATTTTTCAGTTTTTGTCATTCGTCATTCGAAAAAGTGTCTATATTCAACGTTTTTGTTTCTAGATTGACTTTAAAGTTTTAAAGCTTGGAGAATAAAGCACTTTTTTTTGTCTCAAACTCCATTTAAGAAGATTTCACATTTATTCTTCATATTTTGTAGGTTGGCATCTAGAGGAAGATAGATCTATCTTTTTCTTCTCATCAAGATTTAGAGGCTCAAACGAAGTGCTTTTTTAGTTTTCTTCATGGATTCAGGATTGGCAAGCACAAAGGCATGCTTTTGCATGGTCCTTTCTTCTAGGGCATCACATTTCAGAAACAGGTGGTCAAATTTTTCAATTTTCATCGATCTGGGTCCACTTGCTTTTTATTCCTCTTGAAGATTGGGAAATTTTATATTTCCAAAAGAAATTGCTTTTTCAGCACTTTTTTGGGAAGCCCTCAACTTTTTTAAAATCTAGTGAACTGGGTTTCTTTAGAATGTGATTGTCTACAAAACCTAGACCTCAACTTTTTTCGGGAATCTGCTTTTTGGAGGAAAATCAACAACTTATTTTCAGAAATTTGCACAAAAATTTTCCAAACATAGGCATATTCACAGTCAAAATTCGAGTTTTTAAACATGCAGTATTCTTCAATTGAAATCAGGAACAAATTAACTTTTTGGCGGAGAGTGAGTCACCTTTTGGGTAGTGATGTTTTCCAAGAATAGAACTCAAAAAGCAACAGTTAACTTGATGCCTTTTCCAAGTTAAACTTGGTATTCTCATTCATGCTTATCTCTTCTTTGTGAAATAGAAAAATCAAATTGTAATAGTTGGAACTTTCCCTGCTTCTGTTTTTGCAGGTTGTTAGCTAGTTGTCATGTTTTAGTTTTAGAAATAAATCTTGCGAGTTGGAAAGTCTAGTTGTAAAAGCAAGGACATTTTAGGGTTCCCTACTCTTTGTTTGTGTATAAATAAGGGAAGCCTTGCCCATTTATTTTTGAACCATTATTGTGATAACAAATTGTTGAGCCTAATTTTGCCTGCAACTTTGTTATTCCGTGTCTGTTCACTTAGTATAAGAGAAAGTTTGCATGCCTACCTTTTGTTGCAAGTATTGTTTAGTTAATGTGTAATTTGTGTCAAGTGTATTCTGGTTTGATCACTAAACTGTAAGCCTGTTATTGCTACAAATCTGCTATCCCAGAAGTGTAATCATTGTTAGAAATTTGAGAAAGGAAAACTTATGCTTGCTTTGCTCTGATATATTGTCTCGGGTTTTGTTTTATATGTTCTACTTATATAATCTTTATTTTAGCTTGCATCTAAAAGTATAATGAGTATTCAGGTGTGTGTTGGAAGTGAGTTTATTTAAGTTTTTGTGTTGAATCATTCCTCGTTTACTTCTAACTCTCAAGCTCTTATTTTACTTGAGTAGCTAGAAGCGTCATTAGAGTAAGGCTAGTTGTAGTTGAAGTTCTAAAAAGAGAAAACCTCAACTATGACAGAGTTTTATAACCTTGTGCTCTTAGCTGAGAACAAAAAGATTGGTAATAGTTTAGTTTAATTTCTTTAAGCATCATCAATGAAGAGGAAGCTTCCCCTCCTAATTTGAAGAGCAGTTTATTTGTGCATAGCTGTCTGTTCCTAATTCACATTCCAAAGGTGCGAATTGAAATGCCAACAAAGATAAAGGATTAATTCTTTACATCTAGTCTAGACATTCAAATTCAAATCTTCCAATGTATGGACTTCACAATAATTCATTAGATTGTTATATAGATAGAGCATGGGATCATAGTGGATGTGAATAGTCCCTAACATGTACTAAAGTATCTATGTTTATATTACTCTATCTCGATTAGACAAGTATAAATTCTAACTGTACAACAAATTAAGAGGGTCATTCCAATCCTTGGGAGATTGTAACAAATTCTATGTTAAACTAGGGTGTTTAAGTAGGCATCCCCATTATAAATTGTAAACCTTCAAGTTGTACCTACAAGAAAATTGATCTTTTCATAAATGGGATTTGATTGAATTTGTTGTAATTCAATCCTATGCCTTGATGTATGTTGAATTTAAAAAATTAATAAATATAGTCTTTTCCATTCCATCTTTTTGTGTGTAATTGTTATTTGTGTTGAATATTTCCAATATTTTTAGTTTTACAATCCTCCTTTGGAGACTCAAATTTCCTTACATCAAGTGTTATCAAAGTGAGGTGCACTCCAATGAAGTGTGAATATCTCCATAGATTTATTAATTTAGACTTGTGGATGGTGTGACTAAATTGCACTCACAAAATTTTCAAACCCATAGTTGACAATGCCAACTAGAAGAGAACTACTAGTAGAGGTTGGGATAAATTGGCATTAAGGTAAGGAGATTGGATGAGGTCGCAACATTATTGTGAACGATGTAATAACATATGGATTCAATATGGGAAAATTTCTATGGATTTCTTGTCTAGAGGAAAGACTAATGATCCAAAGGAGAAGAAAGAGCAAAGTGAGGAAAGGGAGCAAGGGAGAGAAAAATAATTGATTTTGGATGTAGGAGAGGAGAGGATGTTGCAAGCCATCTTGAGGATTGACAAAGGAACACAAATGGAGGTTTCAATATTTCTAGATCATTGAATGTAAATGAGTTGATTAATTGGATCAATGAAATGGTAGATTAATTTGAGTTTCTAGATGACACATTTAGAGGGTGAAGATCACCCATATCAAGATAAAATGGCACATTCCCCTATGGAAGGAGTTATCACTATAGAGAATGAAGTGAAACAAGAAGAAGGCCACTCATTGGGATATAATGTTTTCCAAATTGAGGGACAAGTACTTGTAGGAAATTTGTAGTTGGATTTTTTGAAGAAGCTCTAAACTTTGTGTTTTTGCACAAATAATGTGAAGGATTGTGCTAAGTAGTTTCAAAAACTCACAATTGTGATCTAGATACCTTGATTCAAATGAAGAGAAGGTGGTGAGGTACATCAACAATGTGCAACTTTCCATCCAAAAAAGAGGAGTATCTTGAGGCTTCACACCATCAAGGAGGAATACCGATTTGCTTATAAGCATGATGAGAAACTCAATATAAGGAAATAGAAGAATGTGATAAGGAATATTGCTGAGAAACATTAGCAAGATCAATGAGGAAGGGAAGCAAGCACCACCTAACTAACCATCAACAAACAATAGTGAAAGCTTGGGGAAAAGCTGATGAGGGATTGAAAACCATGGAAGAGGATTTTGTAGTACTTGTTTTCAATGTGGTCAATGGGGGCCATTGAACCATTAAATGTCTTTGTTTATAATATGTTGGTAGTAGGATGAAGCAAACATGTGTGTATGTTGTAGAAGCCAATGAAGAGTATTTAGATTGGTAGATAGAGAAAAACCAATGCAAAAGGAGATACTCATAATGAGGAGTGTTGTTGAATCTACACCAGAAGTCCATGGAGTTACCACAACATGAGTCTATTCCACATGGTACGTAAGTCAAGAGGGAAGTAATACAAGGTGATAGTTAATAGTGACAACATTGACAACCGTATGTTAGTCAAGATTGTAGAAAAATTAGGGCTGAATAGAATGATTCAACCCAACCCCTACAAGTTATCATGATTGAATAAGGGACATAAGATAGTGGTGAAGGAGTAAGGCCTTGCGAGATTCCACATTGCAACATACATAGATGAAGTGGTGTGGTATGTCTTGTCATGGATATTGGCCATGTCATGCTGCATAGGCCTTGAAAATTCAATAGAAAGGTCATATATTCCAAAAAATAAACAAATACAACCTTATCAAGGATGGAAAGAAGTATGTGTTGAATCCTATGAAGAATCCAAATGAAGATTATGATGTAGAGCTTAGAGTGATGATGATGTCAAAAGAAATCATAGAAATTTAGGAGAAAGGGAGGTGAAGGTTGCAGTTGTTGCTTCTGCCATTAAGAATGGTGTGATATCACAAAAGATTTTGCAATAGGGATTTGTAGAATACTTGGAAAGATAAATGTAGGCATAATTTCCTTTGAAGAAAAAAGTGTATGGTCAAAATGCCTACAACATGATTAAGGAGGATTGGTGTAGAAATTTTGAGGCAGAAAAATGATGCCTTGAGAAAGATGTGGTGTCAAAGATTATGAAAATGGAACAATGCTAAAGAATTGCTCAAGAAGGAACTTGAAGAAGGAAAGGAGAAAAAATCTTGAGGAATTATTTGAGAATAAAGTCATGTTACAATAAATGTTTTTAAGTGCTTTTTGAAAGATCATACAAATGGAATGTGGTTTGGAACCACCTTAGAAAGGTTTTAGGGAAGTGGAGCATAGCATAATAGATTCAAGTATAATTTTCTTGGTAGAGTGTATCTTGACAAAGGAGAACTTGGTAGAAGCACAAATCAAAGCTTCAAATGTTTGATATTAAAGGAAGTGGAAGGAGCACATTTTTGAAGGCTTATTCATTAGAGATACTAAGGAAGGTGTGTTAGTAGTGTGTTCTTTGGAATGTGTAGAGGTATATTAGAGGCTAGTACCACACTTCCAAATATGGTGCAAACAAGAAAAAAAGTGAATTTTTAGCAAGAATGCAACCAATGGAAAGAATTCTGAAGAATGGCAAGTGATGTAGACACCCATCAAGGGAAGAAAGAATTTCTTGGAGAAAAAATACAAGAAGATTTTTGTGGCAACCATAGGTTTGTTGTTGAATCTACTGGAAATTTAAAAGTTCAATTGGTTAAAGAGTCACAATTGTGACAATATTATTATCTATTAGGTAACAAAAGTTGACACTATATACATACATGAATGATAAGGTGTCAACTTGAGTTAAAGGTAACAAGTCCCCATTCTCAAGGAAACAAGGAGGATATATAAAAGAAAAGAAAAACCATTTTGTTGCAACAAAGAACTAGAGGATACTTATTGAAGGATGTGGATTAGATGTATAGCACATTAACCTACGAGTGTTGAGGAGATGATTGGAGTGACCAAGATTTGGTGGAGGATGGGATATGACCTATCCCAAAGCTTGAGAAGGTGAAGGAATAAGATCATATCTCATTTTAGGTGCCTACAACAAGTGAAGGGTAGTGTTGAAGTTACATTATCAACCAAAAGAGTGTTCTACTACTCAACCATTATTTATTAGCATTAAAATAAAAAATAATTTACCTGGGATGTTTGATGCCATATCATCCCTAGCCATTTGCACTCCTGTATCAACCAAAAATAGTTTGTGTTTTTTACTTTTTTTTTATATCCTTTTGTTTTCTAGAGATAGAGTTTGTGCTTTCTATTGTGTGTTTCTTGAAGCCTTGATATGACACTACATTAACACAAAGGGGTTTTGCTTTGGCATTATTTTTGCACTTATTCACCAAAGGGTTTTATTGAGTTTTTCTCCTTAAGTTTTAAGTTGTGCAATATTGGCATGGTCATGTATTACACTCAATAGTTGTAAGGGACTCACCTAGACTTTAGATCTAGTTTTCTTAGCAATTGGGTTCACTATCCATTGAGTTTTCTTGAGTGTTGTAGGTTTCCATTCAAGAGGAAGGAATACTTGTTTGTGATCAATCTAGATCTTCAAATTAAAATCTTTCATCATATGGACTTCACATCAATTGATAGGATTGTTGCACCTAAGCCCATAATCATAGTTGGCGTTAATAATCCCAAGTATGTCCTAAAGAATTTGTTCCTATAATGATCCATCTTGAGTAGACAAGTTGAATTAAAAGTATCATCCTAATTCTTAGGGGATTATAACATGTTTTATTTTGAACCAAGACGTGTATAAGTATGCATCCCTATAATGAATTGGAAATCATCTATGGATCCGTAATTTTTTCTCTTTTAAGAAATGGGATAAGTTAAATTAATTGTAATTCAAACCTACACTCTATTGTACATGTTAAATTTCTTAAATCAATAAAAATATCATCTTTTCCATTCTATCTCCATGTGTGTAATTGTTGTTTGTGTTAAATTTTGTTGATCTGCTTGGTTTGAAAATGCCTAATTGGATGCTTAGACTTTGGCCTACATCACCTAAACCAACTAAAAATCATTTTTTTTGTAAATTGATGACAATATCACATGAAGAAACATTGGAAGCCCATGACACACTTCTTGTGAATAATAGAATTTGTCTATATTCATTGTTGTAGATAAGGCCAAACTAATTGATCATTGTGGATAGTTGTGTGTCCCTAGTCACCAAATGTTATGGATACTTGTGCACATGTCCATGTTTGCAATTATCAAGGATAGAGTGTGTCCCTATCCTTGGTCTAGAGCTTGGTGAGACCATTCCCATTGAGGTGAGTAGTTTAATGTGTCCCTATTCACAATTATGTAAATATGTGGAACTATGTGTATGTTTTGGCCCACATGTGAAAACTATTCTCTCCAAGTCTCTACTATGATGTAACGAGGGGGTGTGTTGGGGTTTATGCTATACTTTGTGTTCAAGTTAAATTCTTGGTTAGGGTGTGTGTTTTTATCGAATGAGTTTTAACCATTATTTAAACCTAGTGGTAGTTGATATTTCAAATATTTGATTAGTGTGTTGAGTACCTATTATTTAAACCACTTAGACATAGTGTGCAATCGGGAAAGGAAAGGACATGGAATAAAAATAGGTGCACAAAAAACTTGTAAAGTGTGTAGGCATTCCTAATTGGAATGAATTAACTACCCTAATATGTGCATTTCATTACAAAAATTAATAAAATTATTCTTTGTTGTTGAAAGGACGCGCTTTGCAATTTCTTCTTGCCCTTGATGTTTAGTTGGTAATTTTTTGTGTAGCTACAATTATTTTCTTGTGGTATCATTTTTTGATGATACTAAAACAACAAAAGAAAACATGTGCATTCTTGAATTATGTGTGCACTTGTGTTTTTTGTAATGGAAAACAAAAGTCAAAGTGCTTGGACATAATAGTGACAATTTGGATATGAAAGTATTTCTTATTTTTAGAAGGAAATGCTTATTTGTGCTGCTCCATGTTTGTTGCTAGTAAGTTGACATTACTTGATAGTGACTTCTTTCCAAAAATTACATAATTTTTTGAGTTTAATTATTCTATTATCCATTTTTTTTATTATTATTAGATATTCCCTTTCACCTTGTTTGGAATGATACATAAAGTCTTCTAAAGTGTATAAATTTGTTTAGTTTTGGGATTATGTATGACATTATGATTTGAATTTCTTTTGATATTAGAATGATGTTAATGAATTTACCGCATCTTTGAACTATTTTGGAGTTCCAGTAACTTTTAAACTAATCATTAATTTTTGACCATTTAGAGAGAAATGAAAACTAATTTAAGTGTTTTTATAAAGATATTTTTGTTTCATTGGTAGCATGCACAATGCACCATCTTGCTTAGTGAATTAAATGAAAATGGAAGCATGAATGATAGGTGACTAGGTAATAATGTTGTATGATGATCTATCTTTCTTGGTGAACTAAATGAAAATGGAAGCATGGATAAGATTATTTATTAGGAAATAATGTTGAAATATATATCTCTTTCTTCTCATTGAGTATAAAGATGATTATTTTCTTTTGATTACTTCCACTTAATATATCTAAGAATTGTCTAAATTGAAAATGTGAGCAAATGATAATTAATAGATAATCATGTCATTATATGTTTCATAAATTAATATTTTTAACAATACAATATTTGAAAAAAAAGTTATTTACAAAACTAATTATATTATCATTATTTGTCTTGTAAATTTCTAAGGTGTCCTTTTATATAACAAAATGGATCACATGTGTGATCTAAACATCGATGAAAAATAATTTACACATTTTTCCCAAATCTTTACCCAAATTCATTGATTGTGAAAAATATATGTTCTTAAAAGGAAAGTAAGGTTGATGTTACTTCTCTTATTCTTCTATCTCAATGTATATTTTGTTTGACAAGAAACAATTGGTGAAATACTTTCTCGTGGTTAAAAGAAGGTTCAACTTACATTTGCTATTTGTGAAGGCCTTCAAGATTGCATGTTAAGGTATTTATTGTAATATAGTTTAGATTAACAAAAACATTTGAAGTTGTTTATTATCATGATAAGTTGATTGGTGACTTGGGAAGAAAATCTTGTTTTTACTTTCTTACTAGTTATTTTTTTGCTAGTCTCACCATATACATATATACGTGATAGTCAAAGCATATTTATTTTATTTGCTCATACATGATAAAATGAAGAGAGTATATAAGTTTGATATTGACTTTTTTATTTAAATATGGAAAATAGTATGAATTATTATATTAAGTAAATTAGAAGTCATGTAGTTTAGTTTGTTTATTCTATATTGTTAATTTCATATGTTTTACAATGATTGTAAAATGAGAAATGTTC
This sequence comes from Sequoia sempervirens, assembly GCA_007258455.2. Classification (NCBI taxonomy): domain Eukaryota; kingdom Viridiplantae; phylum Streptophyta; class Pinopsida; order Cupressales; family Cupressaceae; genus Sequoia; species Sequoia sempervirens. The sequence continues at coordinate 93,433 of VDFB02297615.1, forward strand.
ATTACTTGGGAAATGCTCATTGTTAAGGAATTATATAATGATTACATTTTTCTATTTTGTTATTTTACAAAATTTGAGCTCCTAAATTCACCTTTTTAAAGGTTTTTTGCAATGTTCTCTTTACCCCTATTTAATGAACTTTTCCTATTGTTAACACAAAATTGTACTAGATTATAAATTTCAACTATTTAGGGCACATACATATCACTTATTTAAATTTTGGATCCTAATTATATTGGTTCATTAAGAGCATTTTTTAAGTTTCTACACTTGCCCCCTTTTAATATCTTTATTTCCAAGTTATATATTGATAGAAAATTTAGAAGCTAAATTGTAGAAATCACCAATATCTCTAGATAGAATAATAATATCAACGAGCCACAAGAGACAAGCAAGTGCATGCTCTACTTGCGAGAGTAGTAAAAAAACATAGAATGTGCAAAACAATAACTGAATGAAATAAGAACTAACTCACAATATGGAGTACATAGAGTAACAACCATCTAAAAATGGTAGTGCCCAAAACTAGCCATGTAACCACTTAATTTAGAACTAACTTGAAAAAGCAAGTGTGTGGCCAAAAATAGCATGTGACTAACACTCCTAAGCAAGCTTAACTCCTACACTAACACCTCCCTTAAGCAAAGCTTAGTTGGTCTCAAAGAGATAGGGTTTTGACAACTAAGCCTTATGAGGCACCCAAGTATAATGCAATATTTCATAAAGTGGAGAAAAGGAGAAAACTTAGTGGGACAAGACTCTTCTACAAAAGAGAAAATACAAAAATGCTCTCAAAGAAGAATGAAAAGAACAAAACCCCATTTGAGGAAAAAATTCCCCCATAAGAGAGAAGAGAGGCTATGCAACCCCCCTCAAAGTAGAGTCTCTTGCAATGATGGTAGATGCCTGCCATTGAACGCTGAAGATGATCCAATTATGTTGAACAACATTCCTCCCCTTAGGAAGAAACAAAACCAAGAACATATTCAATATTTCTCCCCATTCTTGAAAGGAAGATGAAGGAATAAAGATGAAGATATGTGATGCCTTTGAAGTTATGCTCAAGTGCCCCATTTTGATGTTGAAAGCTATCACAATCAAGTCAGATGTTGTAGGCCACATTGATGAAGATGACATTCCAAAATCTAGTAGAGATGATTGTAGAACAAGCTCTAAAGACAATGTTGATGCCTTCAAATGGTGCTCAATGATCTACAAGCCGATGCTAAACTATGACAAATGTTGATAGGATGAATTAGGTACCATAAATGTTTCAAGTACATGAACTATATATGTATGGTGACAACTAAACCAAAAATAATCTTATATGACTATAGCGGATGTCAAAATGGATGATGATTGAGTTAGATATGTGAACTCATGAATATCAACAAAATCTATCACTATAAGAGCTAATGTAGGAAAGGTAAGAGCAAGATCCAAAGATGTATATGGAATGAAAACAACATTGATGTGACTATCATCAAATAGAAGACACATGTCCTCAATAGTTTCTTCCAAATTTGCAATGTGGTTATCTTAAAAAAAAATGATATATCTAATAGAAATACATCCCAAAGTCGCAAATCTAAAAAAAAATATCAATTTCCTAGTGCATACAATAACTAGAAGCCATAGACAAGTCAACACTAGATCCAAATGTATTAATCCAACATCCATAATTCAGATGCTTGTTTGGATCAATTCATTTTTCAAGGCTACATGGAAAAACCAATGACTTTTTCTCTCTTCATATGATAGGCATTTTGGATGTAGTTGATTTTTGTGAGTTGTAATTATCTAGATGTATTAATCCAACTTAATTAATCAATACAAAAGCTCAATCATGGATCCCTTTTTGATCAATTCATTTCTTAAGATTGCATAGTACAATCAATGACTTTTTCTCTCATGTGATATGTGTTTTGGTTGTGCATGTGATTTTTTGGAGATGTACGGTTAAACTATCAACTCCAACATGCTATCAAAGCACCAAAAAATTGAGAGCCCCCTAGATTTTGGTACTTTATAATTTAGTGAAGTTTATAACGTTAGTAGATTCAATGGATCAAAAATTAAAAAAATATAAACTTTTAAATAAAACAACACTCAATTTTGAGTTATTGATCAAAATTTATTTCAATATTTTATTTTTCCATTAACAATGGTTTGAGACACTTTTGATTTAGTTTCCGCAAAATTCGCTTGTTATAGGTGAAACTAATAGATACCCACTTTTTCTTTTGATGCTAGAAAGTATTTTTTTTTCCAACATGTAAAAGATGTATGATATAAATTCAAACTTCAACCTATAGGAAAATAGTCATGTCATGCTATTTTGACGATATTTTTTCTAGGATACACTTATTATTTGCAAAAAACTAACAAATATCCAAAAGATTTTTCATTGCTACAAACAAAATCTAGAAATATTTTTCTTGTTTGATATGCAAAAGATGCAAAAAATGTCTCCAACAAAAAAGATGGCTACAAAAGTATGCATGCAATAAAGTTTTAAAAAAATAACTCAAAAATAAACAATCGGACACCCAAATTCCAGAATGGCTCTAATACTATGTAGAAATTGCTAAGATCTCTAGATAGAACACTAGTACTAATGAGCCGCATGAGACAAACAAACACATGTTTTACCTACAAGATTAATGAAAAACACAATATGTGCAAAGTAATAACTGAATGGAATGAAGAATTAACTTACAATATGGAATACATATAGAATAACAACAATCTAAAACTAGTAGTGCACTCCTAAACAAAATTAATTCCTACACTAACAAATTTTAGAATACAACTTCCCTTGAATAAAAAAATATAATAAATTATTATTTTTGCCACCCATTCTATATATATTAATTTTCATTATATTTTTTGACCTAAAATATTATATTTTTTATAATAAATTTACTAAATTTTTAATTAAAAAAAACATTTTAAAAATATAATGAATTAGATTATATAAACTAATAATGTATAACATATTCATTCATGATCATTTACTTTAGTAGTGTCTTTATGAAGAATGGCAATTAATTAAAAAAATTGTTGTCTTCAAGATTTTATGATCTTCGTGGAATTTCAATATGTCAAATGGCTTTGGCTATTAATAGTCATAGATACTGTCATGGTAGTTTATAATTACTCTAAAATTTTAGAAATATTTTAATATATATTTAGATATTCTTTAGGTTTTGTTAGATTGGGTATTTAATGATATTTTTATATTTGATATATTTATATAAATTTTATTTTAAAATTATAAATATTAATTATGTGAATTTATAAATTTTTATCTTTAAAATTTCTTTATTTCATAATATGTTTATTAGAAGAGATGTTAATGATCATAAAAGAAAAAATATTCAAAGTGGATATTCACATTCTAAATATAAATTTTAATTATAAATTTTCTTTATTTCATAATATGTTTATTAGAAGAAATGTTAATAATTATAAAAGAAAAATAATTTAGAGTGAGCATTTACATTCTAAATATAAAGACATCAAAATTTTAAAATAACTATTAATATAAAATTATGAAAAAGTAACAAATCATTTATTATATTTTTTAAAGTAAAAATAAAATAAAAGAATTATTCAAATGATAAATGGGTCACTTTTCTAAAAGATAAAATTAAAAATTATATATAAAAGTAAAACAAATATATTAGAAAAATGGTTTTAAATAAAAATAAAATAAAATAGCCAGTATTGGCATGGTGTGATGGTTTATAGGTGGCATTGTTGTTCTTGCCACCAAGGTTCAAACCCCGTTGGGGTGTTATTGTTGAATGGTTGTATCATTTTAAATGAATATATTTAAAATATCTATATTTATTAATGAACATCTTCAATAATATTAAAAAATACATATATTATTTTTAGCTGATAGGCTGCATATAGTATGAGATTTGAGCCTCAAATAAGTCTCACGCAAACCATATTGAGTCGTAGGAAAATAAATTTTTAATGGTAAACCAACTGCTATTTAATGATAAAAACCTCCATAATACCACGTGAAAGCCTCAAAAATCTCATTTATCATGTAAAAGCTAATAAATATTGATTTTTCAACAAAATGGGAACATTCTATTTCTATTTGAAGTGTTTTTCTTTCATTTGTATTGCTTTATGTTTTAAATCTATATGCAAATATTTCAAAATCAAATCATACTTAATTTCTTTAAAAAAAATATCTAGATTTGTTTAAGTTTATTTCATTCCATCATTTAACACTTATTATTAATTGTTTAATCTAGTCACATAGACATGCACAATGTACTCTCTAATATTTTAACATACATATAATTTTCTATGGACGTAATCCTTAAACCTCCTTTAAATGCAAGTACTAATTTATAAATAATTAAAAAACCCATATCATCCTGCAACGGAAGAGCTTGAAGCCACAAACCACAAATTCACGTAACTGAAATAACGGAAAAATACAATTTTGGCCCGTCACCTTTCACCCTTCCGCATCTAGAACGAAGAAAAGACCAAAAACAACACCACCACACCCTCGGCGCGAAGGAAGATAAACTATAGGAAACCGGCGCCTTCCTCTCGCTAACAGTCCTCACCTTATGGTCGGCTACCTTGATCTCTTAATTAATGCCAATAAAGCTCAAGGATTGAACATGACTTTAATTGCATGCCCTCCACCGGCACTTACCTTGAAGCCTTCTATCACTTCATCTTGAGAGAATCCAAAGCGATGAGTGATGAGCTTTTGTACATCAATTCTTTTAGATTGCAACAGCTCAATGCATGTACCATATGCATTCCTGTGCCTGAATATACCAAGTATATCCACTTCTCTGCGATCAGAATAAACACTATTAGTTTACATTTATAAGAAAATATGATTTGATTGAGCACTAATTGAAGTGAAAATACCAAGTATTTTTGTGGAATTCTTTTTATCTCTTAATAATAATTAATTTCTATGAAATTGTAGGTCACTTGTTTGCATAGAATTATCTTCACTATTCATATATATATATGCATGGTAGTGTATAGGATTTATGCACCTTTTTTCATTTATGATACAGCTGAAGTTAGCGTAAAGGTCTAAGTAATAGAGTGGTTTTTTTGCAGTTATTTAATAAGTTCGTTTAACGTTTAGTAGTATAGTAGTTCTATATAAAATTTTAATTAAGTATAAAGAATAATCTAAAATCTTCTTTTATAATGATTGTGAGACGAGGATTGTTAGTTTGGATCGATTACGTTGGATCCATGATGAATCGAAGTATAGTTTGACTACTAAACCTCAATCACAAATAATATCATTCAAATTGAAAGTTAAACTAAGCATTTATTAAAACTGAGAGTTACAAACTATGAAAACAGTTAAATTCCTATTCTAATCCATTTGAAACTTATTCTGTTTAGGAATTGGTGTTGTGTTGATGTGAAACAACGACCCTTTCTCAATCCCATGATTAGTGAGCTTGTTTCAGTCAATTCTATAGAAAAGAATTGATGAAACCATTGTGATAAATAGATAAAAACTTGATTTATGCTAAATTAACATGATTTTATGCTAAAATTGATCTAATTATGCAATTGCTAAACTAAACTAAGCTAATTCTAAACTAAAAGATGAAAACTCTAATTTGTACACAAACTAAGATGGATACATGGAAGCCATTAATGGATGCTTTAAGATATTATGCAACTAAAATGAACTAAAACAAGCTAAAAGTGAGTAAATTGAGACTGTAGATGCAAGTGAATTCAACAACATAAGTTTGCAATTGAAAGATGAATCCATTTGTCTCCAAATAGTGTTCTATTTATAGGAAAACAAATGAGAAATGGATGGTTGAGATCGAAAAGATTAATCAATGGTCAGGGATGGAGGAAATAGGAGGCATGGATCATGGATTCTCATCAACGGATGAGAATGCAAGATGAAAGTTAATCAAGGGTGTTCATTTGTTCCAAACAAACACACTTTTGACTTGCACACAGAGGTCATTAGGTGACTTGCTCAAAAGGTTAAAGATTTAGCTTGTTCAAGAAACCAAGTGAGATGATTGGAGGAGAAAGAATATTCTTTGGAATATTCTCATGGGTGAGAATAAAGATATTTTGCAAATTAAGAGAAAGTTTAATTGTGCAAAAAAAGAGATAAAGAATATTCCACGGGAATCTTTCATTTTAGAGGAAAATTAGTTTAATTGCTAATTAAACAAGGTTTAATTACACAATTAAGGGATTAGAGGAATTAAAGGGATTTTCATTAAATTAAAAGTTTTAATGAAAGGGGAAAGGTGAAATGATATTTAATTAAATAACTTAGGGTTTATTTAATTTAATAAGATGAATTAGGGGATTAAATTAAATACTTTGATTTATTTAATTTAATGAGATAAAATATTAGTGTGAAAAAGGGGTGAATTAACCCAATTTGATGAATTAGATTAATAGATGAAAATGATGCAATTTAAAAAAAACGACATAAGACAATTACAATATATGATACATATCCAAACATTCCAAAGTAAAAAATATACAACTGCTTAAAATAAATTAAAACAAATATATAGAACAACTCATTCAAAAAAAAATCTCAAAACAAATTTAAACACTGACTACTAAACAAAATTAACTAATAACCATAAAACCTCTGTAATGATTAAGATTATTTATAATAATATCCTAAATATTTTAGTCATCTGATTAAGAGTAGTTATTTACTTAAAACTTGAGCACTGTCATCGTAACACAATCCCAACATCTTCTATTAACAGTAGTCAGTTGTTAGATTAGAATTTATTATTTAGTTAGATTGAATATGAATTAGAGTCTACTTAACAACTCAGCTAGTCGCTCTTACTTAGAATACACAGTTCCCTTGCTTATTTAACAGATACATATTTTGTAATTATGGGAAGAGTTTGCTTATAGAATGTGCTCCATTTTCTAGTGCAATGTAAGGTGTTTAGTAGTTAGTTGGTACCAGGGTACTAGATCTGTGATCTGTTTAGAAGTCGTTTGAACGTCAACACATATAATCATATGTAATGCATATAATACCAATCTTAACAGGGACCATAGTAGGTCACTCAAGCACGCGTTCAAGAGTCGACATATATTTTTATTGTGTTTGGAGAAGCATTTTGCATGGTGGAAGAGTAAATTGTTTGAGCAGAGCATTTCCATTCTAGCTAGCCCCTAAATTTACCTATTCGCCATTTACTTTTTTTCATATGTTACGCTGTTATGGCGAGGGGCAATTTCCACTCATTTTCTAGAAGATTGTCTTTGTATTGAACAAAGTACGTTTCACTTAAAATCCTTCCGAAGGAAGAGTTCGATTTTTTTGCAAGCTGCCCCAATAGCTTGGTGGGAGAATCAAATGTTTTTTATATTGAGGCTTCTTTTCTCAAGAAACCAAAATATGGTGGAAGCTGCCACAGGAATTCGATCTGAATTTGGAATAAGGCAGCCTCAACTGAAACGGGGATCTTAATCAGTCCTAACAAGTGAATTGGAATTGCCTGAAGCACAGTGTGGAGTAAATTGAAGTCTATCAAGCGGTGTTACCCCAAGTTCCTGGGACAGGGACGACAGGTGATGGCAGGACGAGTCCCCAAGTTTTCGGATTTTGAGGCCAAATTTGGGGATGGTGGGGGGACGGCTATATAAAGTATAGGGAGAATTTAAAATATATAGGGAAATTTTAAATATTCATATGATAACATGGCTAAGGCATGCATAATATACATTATAGAACCTTAACATATAAAATTTGTGTTCAATATTATTTGTCAATACTCAATAGTCAAAACGCATTCAAAATTTACATGAATCATGAAACAACCTCCAAGTTATAATTTATAAACTTATATCAAAATGCCCAAAGGCTACATTGCTGCCATATAGTTTTCTTTGTACATTTTTAGATTGTGGGAAACATTGAAACATAACCAGAATGAATGACTTCTAATCTTCTATCTTTAGTACTTACTATTGTTCAAAACTTCAGTGAAAATCAACAGAGTCACCCAAGCAATCCAACCCAAGTTGCTGGTTCAGTTTTGGTGTTTGAGTTTAGCTGTTTGCTGATTTTTTCCTTAGTTCGGTACAGCTGGGTTCAATTGTACTATATATATAGGTATGGGCTCAGCCAAGGTTCACCTTGGTTACATTACAGAATACCTGGGCAAGCCTAGCCTGTAACTGGATTGGGATTGGTTCAAACTGTTCCAGGTACAGGCTGGATTCTGAGCAATCCCAGTAACACAGAGTCTAACTGAATCATGAAACTGTAAAATCACCCTTAAGGAACAATGAAGCCTCTTTTTAAACTTATCAATTCATAACTGGTTTTTTGATAGTGGAAAGTGCTCTATATAAGGACAATCATTTACATCAGATAAAACAAAGCAATATATTAATATAATTATTAATAAGATTCAAGAATAGTAACTTTTTAATGTGCAACATTGTTCGGGTCTTTATTTAAGAGCAAGTTAATGTTGGGGAAACACATGTTAAGTGCAAATGCTTTCAAGATAATGAGCTCTGTCCACTCACAATGCCTGAACCTCACATTTAATATTTTCATTTTGCAGTCGATTTAAATATCTGATTCTAGATTCATTATCTTTAGCAAAACTAGAAGAGTTTCTTCCATCCACTCAATACTACAACTCATGAGGCAAGTGAAAGTTGGTTGGGAACAATGCTATCTCACATTTTGAGATTTTAACTAGTCTTCCTTGTGGACACCCAAGTCATTTTCTAATCTAACATGTGGTGGTTGACCCATTTCATTTTAATGTTCATAGCTATATTTCCCAATTCTATTGCATTTGTGACAGTTTTTGCAAGTCTCCATTGCATTTTATTATGATGAGGATAAACCAAAAGGGATGTCTAGCATTTCTTTAACCATGATGGAATGTAAAAACAAAAGTTTCTACAGATGGTATGGTGTCAAGGTCTTTGAGAGTAGATGTATGTAGAAAGTTTTTGGTTCCAAATCAATTTTTGGATTGGATCAACTAGAACTGTAGGTAGAGTGTGATGATTTGCCCCCAATCTTGAAAGTGAGGTTGAATGTAATGATGACCTATTCACTCATAGATGGAATTAAAAAAAACATGTAATGAGAGGCTAAAAGCATCCAAAGCCTGAAAGTGAGGTCTAATGTAATGGTGACCTATTCAATCACACAGATGGAATCAGAACATTTCATCAAGTTGAAAGCATCCAAACTTGCAACCTTTAAAGTAGTGTAAACTATGTACAGATCCACCAACTTAAATATATGGAAGATACCCTGTAATCACAAGGGGGACGGTCGATCATCCTCGGGACGGTTGGGGATGTCTAGGCATCCCCTGGCCGTCCCCGGGATGGTCAACCGTCCCCTTTTTTCCTGTTGACTGTTTCCCAGTTTTCAGGACGTTTCCTGGGTTTTGGAAAAAAAAGGGGACACCAGGGGACCGTCCCCCAACTATCCCCCTGTCCTCGGGACATCTTGGGGACAGGGACATGGCATTTTAGACAGGGGACGCATCCCCGGGTTTCCCTGCTATCAAGTGAAGTATGTGATTTATAGGTCCAGTAAGATATCTTAAGCTCCAATCCTTTGTACGGTGTAGTGATTGAAATTTTGACATGAGATAGGGAAATCAAGATTAGTTAGCAGGAGCTGATAGTTTGTGTAACCTAGTATTCGTATGATTTGTTGGTATTAAGCTAGTATCCTAGTCCTTGAAATCTTGATACTTTCAACAATGAGGGGATACTGCTGATAATGGAAATGGATTTGTTGGTATTAACCCACTCTCCTAATCCCATGCTATGATTATTAAAAGGACAATTCAAATGAAAGAGCTTAGAAAGAAACATGGAGGTGAAAAAGGGGTGTTATTAGTAGTATGTTCCTCCTATGGTTAGGAGGCCAAAAATATTCCTTTATCTTGACCATCTTGGAGGAGGAAAAGAAAGTTCTCATCCATTATGATGATAAAGTAAGAAATGAGTGGATCTCCTTCCCTGATTCTTTTCATTGGTTTAAACTTTAAAGCATTGCCATTTAGTGCACGATAGGGTTCCTAATGGCCAGTTTAGGTTCCTAGCCTCTTTGTCTTTCCTCCTATCTCCATTTTCAAGAATATCAATCTCTCCTTTGCAAGTTTTTACATTTTTCAAGTTCTCATGTGATCTACTAGTGATATTACCAACATACTGAAGGTTTTTGAGCATTCTACTATTCAACTTGGTTTTCCTTGGCATTCTTGCATTCTTGAGGACATCTTCCTTGTGGTTCTTGATAATTTTTCATCTCTTGGTGTGAAGTGATTGTGTTGAAGCCTTGCTCATTATTTCTATTTATCAATAGCATTTGTGAATCCATTTGTGTGTCCTTGGTATTTGTTGAGATTTTCATTTCCATTTGACAAACAAACACACTAATTTATTTCTCCTTGTAGACCTAGGGGTGATATTCATAGCATTTCATTTGTTGCTCTAGTTCTAGATATAGATAGTTCACCAACAAACAAACACATTAATTTATTGCTCCTTGTAAACCTAGGGGTGATATTCATAGCATTTCATTTGTTGATCCAATTCTAGACATAGATAGGCTAGGTGCACACATATTTCATTCCCTCCTTAGCATTATCTACCCATGGAGGTCAAAGAACAAAATAAGGGCTTGAACATTCATGGAAAACTCCTAAGTAGCCCCAATCTTCCTCCTCTTAGCTACAAGTTTATCGCAGATCACAACTGCACAAAAGTTATTAAAATCACAATCATGACAACTAATTTTCTAATGCTTAAATGAACATTAAATTAATCACACAAATCATTGAAATTCAAATTGTGGAAATGAACAATAGTACGCAACAATTTACACTTTTAAATCTACTTTGCATTCCTTCAAAAGCTTACAAGGAAACCTCTACAACTGTCAACTAAAGTTGCACATAATTATTACACTATATTGAGTTATCAAACTTCTATCTTGTATCTATCTTTACACGATTCTGTCTAAAAAATCTAATCTTCCAAAATAAAAAATCTGATCTCACACATGAGATAACTTGGAAGATAAGTCTAAATCATTAGACATTATCTACACCTTATTAGTATGTTGGCGTGAAAATTCACACCTCTGGAGTATGAATTGGCAACGGATAGCTATGCACAGTGCATAATGATTGCTCTTCAAATTAGGAGGGGAAGCCCCCTCTTGTGCTGATATGCGTTAAAAAGTAAAGTAATCTAACTCCTATCTTTTTGACTCAGTTGGAAGAGGCACAAGGTTAAGGAAACCAAGAATGTTGCAGCTAAGGATTTTCTTTGGTTTTGCAGACCTCTAACTACATCTAGGCTTAAACGCTAAACTATCCTATTTCCTTAAGAAACAGAACATGAGGACTTAGGAGTAGGGATTGGTATATGATAAACTTTATTACAGGATTCCCAAGGGGGTAAAATACGCAGTCCGAGGTGTAGGCTGAAATAAAGGTTATTGAGCACGATAACAACAAATGGTAAACTAGTTTCTAGGATTCCCAAGGGGGTAAAATATGTAGTCCGAGGTGTAGTATGGAAGTAGGTTACTGGACACGACAACAAACGGTAAGCTCGATTGCAGGATTCCCAAGGGGGTAAAATACAAGGTACGAGGTGTAGGCTGCAAACAAGATTACTAAGCACAACATCAAACGATAAGCTTCATCTCTAAATTTCCAAGGGGGTAAAATACACAGTATGAGGCGTAGATATGAAACAAAGCTTATTAAAACAAAGACATAAACAATGAACACGAAAAGATCATCCAATTGTATTCCCAATCAAAGTGAACCAATATAGAATAGCAATACTATAGGCAAAGTAGCTTAGCATGTATGCTATTGCGTGCAAAAGTTAATTACAAATGAGCAAGAATGCTCTTATTTAAAAACATCAAAGGTGTAGGCAACCCTAAAATCACCTTGAGTCAACTACAGTCTTGCAAGCATGCAAGAGTTTATTGCTAAACCTAAATAAAGGAAACTATACAGTTAACTGGAAAACTACCATCAGTTAACCGAAACAACTTAATCTAAATGGACATGTGAAACATGCACGTCGTTATTGAAATAAAAATAACTGATCACTAACATCAGTTAACTAAGTCCTAACTGAAAGTGCCACCTCCTCCAAGATATCTCTGAGGATGAGATAAACATGAATAAAATCTGCAATTAGAACTCAAGACTGATGTCGAGTCTAACTGCTGCTCCTGATTCTATCTTTGAAAATAACTGTACGTCCTAATTGACTGATCACTCCAAGCCATCACGGTCTATCACCTTGTCCAGGAATTGGTTGATTGCCTCATCCTTTGGTACTTTGACACTGTCCATGGTATTAACCTGCCTGTTTAACTCCCTGTCACCATCCTTGATCACCCTCTAATATTCTCTGACCTCTTCAGTTTCCTTTTTGAAACTAGTTGTCATCACTAAGATGTGATCCAACTTGGAAGCCACAGGATCTCCTTCGAGATTATCACAAACTAGCTTCTCAAACTCGGCCTGTACTGCATCAAGATCACTATGACTACCGTCTTCACAAAGATAACGACACAAGATCTAAGTAATAAACTCGTTGATGAGTTTGAGAGCTCCAGTGACATTTTCTTTGAGCACATCCATCCTGTTAGAGATTCTCTCGCACGTTTCCATCTTGAAGAGGTGTTCTCTCCAAGCGAAAATCTTCCTTTTCTCTTCCTCTACTATCATGGCGTCATATGCAAAGTTGCTAACTGAGATATGAGAATCCGATCCTTCACCATGCCTTCTGCCATAGTTATCTCGAGCTGCTGGATTCCCTGACAAAGTCCATGCGCATTGCACCTCAATTGATATAACTCTGCGAGAAGATGCCGACTTGTAACAATGAAGTCTTCAACCCAGTTGTCCAAAAGTTTGCCATGATTGACTAACTGATTCAACTTCTTTTATTTTGCAAGTGTGCTTTGTGGAAGAATAGGTTCTTTGCTCGAGTTTCCATAAACGAGATCAGAAATATACTACCAGAGTTGCTTGATTTCAGCCTTAAGAAGCGCTTTATCCTCTCCGTTCTTCATTACACGCTCCTCAAGATTATTTGTGACAACCCTGAGGAGGCTCATGTCCGTTTGTCGAGTGCTCCTGCTAAGATTAGCTTTGACGAAGGTGAAATCACCAACTTCAACCTCATCCAAGCTCTTACCCTCTAGTGGCATAGAAAATTCTATGATGATCTCTGCTTCAGGAGTTTTCTTAATGTGCACCTACTTCTTGATTTTCTTGTTCAACCTTCCCTGATAAGGATCGCCAAACTCAGACAAATCAAGCTGATATGAAGGCTCTCGCCTTTGTCTTCCCAAAGATTTCTCGAGCCAACATGAATGAGCAATGTTATCAGCTCGAGGAGAGACTGTGGCTGCTATATCAACCTGCGGTGGATCAACTGTCAATGAGGCTCCTCGAATTGGAGGTTTCGGCCCGGAGTCTATATCAATAGGAGGCGACTGTGGTGAAAATGGCGAACTGGGAGGTGAAAAGTGTGGTTAAGCCTGTATGACTGTCTCTATTGGAACTTCAGGCGCCCTTTCAACCTGCTTCTGCTTTTGCTTGCCAACACTTCTCCCCTTCATGTTTCCACTGACCCTAACACCTTCAGGCGGCTTCAAGATAATCTTAACCTGAGGCCTTGACCTTGAGGTAGAAGGTAGTGAACAAAACCCTATTGGTGGCTTTGTGACTGGAACTGTCTTGCGCCTTCTCTTACTCTCCAAGAACTGCATGCTAGTTTTGATAACTGACTTAGACAGGTCCTCAATTGAAGTACTCTCCTTGGCATACCAATCTGGTTGGCGAAGTGGCTGGCGAGCAACTTGATCTTTGACATATGAGCTAAGCAACACCTTTTCGTCATCATCTAACAAACCCTCAACGTCCTCTGATAGGAAATCAACAAGCTGAGCAATAGTAAGTCTATAGTAATGACGCTGGCGTACTTCAAATTCGTCTTCGCAATTGGCCCAAAAGTTCTCTAGTGCTGGCTTGTGTGCAATACTTCACTCCAACTGAGCTACATAATGACCCAAGGGATCATAGGAATGCCTCTCGATGTGATACTTGAGGTTGAATTTCTCAAGCTCGTTCGTCATAAACTTGCAATCAACGACAGATTTGCAAGTGAAAATACCCCATCCGAAAGGAAAGGTGACTACTGTCTTATGGCGACTGCGAAGAAACGAGTGAACATGTTGAGCTTGTCTAAGAAACTCCATGAAAAGGACCTTGTCTGATGGGTACCTCGGTAGCATCAGAGGTTCTCCGGTGTAACCATACACTCGGATATAAGTGAAAGTGGGAAATTGAATGAACCAATCCGCCCAACTCTCCATCGCTGATTTTGCCTCTGGTGAAATCTTGATGTGCATTTCATTGTCGAGATCTCTAACTGTCTTCATGAGAGTGATCATTCATCGCTTTGAAATCTTGTTCAGCTTTTGAAAACTCCAATTGAGAGTAATATTCATGAACATGTTGAACGCCAAGAGTTCCATTGGTCTTCAAACGTCTAAAATTGCCTTGAAACACGATTAAATAGACCAAGAAAGAGACCATGTGAAACTCGTGGATTTTGAGGAATCCTGTGATTTGCTAGTGAAGGCACTTACTGATCAACATGGCCCAGTCAAAGTGTTATGTACCATCGAGGATCCTTGACATGACATAGAACATACACAATCGGAAAATATTAGCCTCCTCCTGACCTATAACCCGATTGAGTAAAGTTATCAAAACAACAACTTCATCCTTGAATTCTCCGCGACCAACCTTCTTTGGCATGTTGGTCTTCTGAACTTTCAACCATCTTTGAGCAACTTTCCTCTGCGATCTCTCTTGATCTTCATACCATATCTTATCACAAGCCTCAATGACTACAGTAAAATTATCTAAGCGAGGAGGAATAGCAAAGCACTTTTCCACGTCCCTTGGCTTGAGGCTGCAAATAACTCTCCCATCAGCTGATCTGATCTGTCTTGTGGATGAATCATAATGTTTTATGCATGCAAGAACAAACTCGAGATTGAAAATCATGATAGGAATAGACGCTGCTGCCAGCAACCCGGAACGCTCAAGATTTCTGATAGTAGTGCTGTTGGTACCTTCCAACGTGCTCAAATTGATCACTGGATAGACACGACCCAAGTTTGAATTAGAGGTTTTCAAAAATTTGTGCATCAAGACCGATTTGGTCTTGTAATCTATGGGGTTGAATTGCATTTTAAAAATCTAGATTTTTTGACTATAAAGTCTCAGAAAACTTTTAGAAAAAGCTGAAAAAAGCTTTGGATGAGGCTAAAAATAGCCAGTTGCAGAATTTTTTTGAAGCGTGGGTTTTGCAGAGAATTGAATTCTAAGCAAACCCAGATCGTCAGAAATTCGAAAAAGTGAGTTTTAGCAAGGCATGCAAAGGCTTTTCAGTCGAGAACTGTAGGGGTTTTAGAGCTTCCCGGGGCAATTTTTCCAGAGAAAATTTAGAACATGGGTTTTGTAGGCAATGGAATTCTAAGACAACCCAGATGATTCAATTTTGGAAAAGATGAGTTCTTGGCCCACATGCAAAGAAATCTTTCAAAAAAAGCACAGTGCTTTAGAATGAAGGCAGTGGGGCAATTTTCTCGAAAAAATCTAAGACATGGGTTTTGCTGCTGATGCTGAAATATGCGAACCCAGATGATCGGATTTTGAAAATTTCGCCATTTACTTTGACATGTGAGAGAAAACCTAAGACAAGTATAGAAGAATTTTAGATAGAAGATAAAAGTTTATTTGTTCTGCCTCAAAAAGTCGCCTATACTTGAGCTAGATTCGATGAAGTCTGCATGCACTGAAAAATTAAAGTCTGGAAAATTAATCTTCTGAACAATCTGGACCTGGCACCACAAAGAACACTGTAAAATATTACTCAAAGCACCTTTAGATCTTCCTTTGCTCAAGAAAATTGTGTTTGCTTGCACCTATGATGCGAATAATGGCACCAATAATGACTTAAAAAAACAAAATTAAGTCTAAAATCGTCCCAATATGCATGCAAATAGGCGCCACCTTGATTGGACCTCAAAATTGTACGACAACCTTTGATTGGACCCCCAAAATTGAGTTAACTAAATGAAAAATTCACCCTAAATAGAGCACTAGCTTCTGATTGGACCAAATTCAGTTAATAACACATGCAAAAATAAATCGCCCCTTTTGCAAGCAAAAATAATTTCATTTGAAGTCGAAATATTAAATATTAAATAATATTTAAATTTTGTTCCCAACTCCACCTTTCATGGGTGATTACATGCACTTGAGTCAAAAAGTCAAACTTTGACTCTAGGCGTCCTTTTCCAGAGAAATTTTCTTAAAAAATTCATCTCACAAACCTCATCGGGGCCCATGTTCGACCATTGATTCCGATTGACTGAAACATCCAAAAGACTAGCTGACAATTTCATTGAAGAGCAGGATCAAAACTGACAAGAAACTCCCTGAGGCTACAAAGCCTAATTCTGAGATCTGAGGCTTCAAAAATTAGGGTGCCCCTGGCCTCCAGGGGTGCTTTTGGCTTTAGACTTGGTCAAATTTTATCATTTTGGAGGTAATTTTGGCCTCCTTTCATCTCGCGTTCTCCAGCGTTCAACAAAACTTCAGAATTGACAGGTTGGCTCACTGCGGAGCTAGCTTCGTTTTGCACAAGAGCTCCAAGAGAACACTTTTCCTAAAAACATCATCTGGTAGGTTAAAATCAAGGGCGCTTCCCAAACTTAGCCATTTTTCCAATTGGCTAACATAACACTTAAACTCCAGCTATAGGTTGCTAACTCGTCCTTTTACTTGACTGAGATATGCAATGGAAAGCTGGATGTAACACAGACAGGATGAATACTTGAGACCACCAGAAAGATGGTATTCAAGGCTCCAAAACCTTGGGTGCACCTGGCCTCTAGGGGCGCTTTTGCTTTTTCCTTGATATTTTGACCAAGATTAGACCTCATGTTTGACTCCTGATTCTGACAGTTCAGCAACTCAGATCTACTCGCTGATGGATGCGTTGCGAAGCCTGATCAAGTCTGAGACAAACATCCTAGGCATCATTTGGTCATAAACCTTCATCTGGTCCCTCAAAAAGATGGGTTCCCTTGGCTAAGAGGCGCGCTTTTCCTTCCAATGTCATTTTTTCGTCTCCCTCGTTTCTCGTTGAATCTTGCGTATCAGGTGCTAAACAGATCTTTCAAGCCGGCTGGTAGGCTCATCGCAAAGCTGACAGTATTCTAGAGAAGTCTTCTTGGAAGTGATCAACCTCAAAAACAAAATCCAGGCTTCTGAAATCTAGGGCGCCCCTGGCTAGCAGGGGCTCTTTTGCTCTAGAGTTAGAAATTTTTTGATGATTTTCATCCCGGTGAAAAATCCTCTTTGAGACGAAGCACCATTTTGCATCTTTCTTGCCATAGATTCTTCATTTGAGCATTTTAGGCTTAGATTTCATCATCTGGTAACTAACCATCTGCCATTGATGATATCAGAGTTCTTAACTTTCCACCTGAAAAAGCGAAAACTACCCACCAAACTTAAACTGAGTTTTAACTGAATCTGAGTTCACCAATGTGATTGTGAAGTAAAATAAACCAATCAAAACAATTTTCAGTCAATTCTGACAAGTTTCAATTTTTAGGGTTTTTTGACCTAAAAACAGGGTGTTTGAAACCATAATTTTCAATTTTTTCAAATTTCACCAGTATCTTTGTGACATCAAACTGACTCAAAGCCCATACTTGAATTGCCCAAAAACTAACTTTTGACATCATTTTTACAAAGATTAGACTATTTTAAGCAAAATGCCTTAATGAAGCAAAAAATTTGTTTTGGGTACAACATAGTATTAATTAACTAAATAAAAGACTATGCCACTTTATTAATACAGTGAATTACAAAATAGAAATAACTCAAACTACTTGCATGTTCATGTTGAACCTATGCAGAAGTTTCAAACTAAGCTAAAAACTTAACACTCCCTCTTAGTGAGCAAGGAATTCTACACCAATCTAAGTTTGTCTCTACATGCTTCAAACTTCCCTTTTGCTAAGGGCTTGGTTGTAAGATTAGCTAACTGTTGATCCATTGCTTCTTGGAGATTGGAAAACTCATTGATGTTACTCACCAATGCTTTGTAGTTAGGAAACTTCTTTAGAGGCATACTCTCCTTAAATGTGCCTCTAGCAGCTTCAACACGCTCTTGAGCATCCCTCAATGTCTATTCAAGCCATTGAGGTCTCCTAATAGAGGAAGGGGCTAAAATTTCTCCCTCCTTACCTAAAGGTTGGTGTCCTAAACTAGAAACAACTGGAATATTTGGAGATCCAACCTTTATAGCTCCTTACTCCTCATTCTTTGTTATTGGTATGAATTCTTGAGATTCTCTAGCTGCAAAGTCTTCCTCAAACTTGACATACCTGCTAACTACAACTTTCCTTAGCTCTGGAATGTAGACTTTGTAGGCCTTTGAAGTCTCATTGTAACCTAAAAATAAACCCTTCCTGCTCAAAGGTTCCAATTTTGTTTTCTTCTCTATAGGTATATGGAAATATACCAGACAACCAACGATGCAAAAAGGATTCATTTCTGGCTTCACACCATTAAATGCCTTCTTTGGTGTTATTTCCTCCAAAATCTTGTGAGGACACTTGTTTTGGATGTATACTGCTATAAGACATGCTTCTACCCAAAGAAACATCAAAAAGTCATAGTCATGAATCATGGCCTTAGCAGCCCCTATGATTGACCAATTCTTCCATTTTGCACCCCATTATGTTATGGGTTGTACAGAATTGCCAACTCCCTCTTTATCCTTGCCTCCTCACAAAAACCTTCAATCTCCTTGGAGTTATCTCTCCTCCATTGTCCAATCTCAAGACCTTGATCTTCTTCCCTATTTGGTTCTCAACTAGAGCTTTGAACTCCTGAAACTTGCTAAATACCTCATCCTTGGTCTTTAAGATATAGATCCATGTCTTGCAAGAGAAATCATCAATGAAAGAAACACGATACATGTGTAATGTCCCCTTCTTGCACATAAGCAATTATTTGGCCATTAGCTTATTTCCCATAGATTCTTGTAAGCTAATTGACATTAAAAAAAGGAAAAAATAATTTAAATAATTAAGTTGTCAAAGGTTACCTTTTATATTTTATATTGACAACTTATATTGATTATTTATTAAGTTGTGCTAAAACGGAGGCGTTAGGCTCAGGGGAGGAAAAAGGTGACCTTTTGGCACACTTTAAAATGTCTAAAAAAAATATTGAATTGAATATGGAGCAAAAATGAGATATTAGTATTATATTCATCAAAAAAGTTTATAAAAGGAGGGAGCTATGGACAAAAAAGGGTTACCAATTGCATATTTACTATTTGCTTTGAGTAAGATCCGAGTTCTCATATTTTTTGAGGATGAAAAACCCTCTAAAAATACCAGTTTTGGAGACGCAAATCCTCCTAGCTGGGTTTGGTGATTTCATCTTGAAGGCACAACTGTGTTGCAAGTGAATATTTTCCAGTCTATTGCTAAAGATGGATATTTTTGATGTACTTTGACATGCTAAATTTTTTGTTGTTTGTTTGAACTTTTAGTGGTTTTTGGAGAGATTGTGAAGTAATTGAAGGAGATTTTGGAGTAGGCCATACAAGTACATGCTGACTGTACCTTTCCTACAAGTCGTACCATTTGAGATTCATTTTAAATTTGAGGGTTTAACATGTTACCTCTGCTGTTCCTTGTCTCTGTTGGCAGCTCTTGAAGATTATATTAATTGGAATTGGGAGATTTTAAGGGCCGTACACCTAGAGGAAGGAATGTACCACATGAGTAATGGCGTGGGAATATAGGAGTTGAAGCGCCTCATATTGAGTGCTCAAATATCTTTCCTTGATGGTGCTTTGATCTTAGAATGTTAGTTTATACATTTTGGAGGTGGACTTTGAAGTATTTTGGTGGTAATTTAAGTTTGTACTCTGCTGCACCTGCTGTACTAGCAACAATAAATTCAGTTTCAAACTTGCAAAGTGATTGATTTTTCATTATGTTTGATGTCCTTTGTGTTCATGGTGCTTTGGGTTTAGTTTTGGTGTATTTTGGAGTAGTTTTCAGTTTATGCATGTTGAGTGGTGTGTTGGGCATACTCTTTGCAAGTTTCCAGAGTGTTATCAATGCTATTCAGACCTATTGTTAAGTGTTTATTAGGCACAAAGGGAGTTCACAACATTGTATTAAGCTTGGGATGAATTTATTCAACCTACATTAGCTGGTCCATGCTATTTCAACACAATTTCAATGTATGATGGGTGAGCAGCTCATTGTCTAAGTTTTTTGAGTTTCTTTGATGTAATTTTGTAATTGCAGCAATGTTTAATTCTGATCAGAATATTATATCAATCATATTGCAGTAGTTCCTTGTAGTATTTAATCAATTTGTAATGCATTTATACCTATTTTTTAAACTTCAAATGGTTTAATTGCCGAAGAGTTTAATTGCATGCATTTCATATTGTAAAACTGGATAGTCTACCACCAATTGTTATAGCATATCACTCAACTTGTTTGGCATTGAACAAGCTGGCATTATCGACCATTTTTGTTTGAGTCAAGCTTAGACATTCTACTAGTGGCTTGAATTGCATTCAAGCAATCCGCCAAAGAGGTGTTGATAAGATTAGCTTTGCCTCCTGTGTGTCATTTTAGGCAATCTGCCAAAGAGGTGTTGATTAGGCCAGCTTAGCACCTGCATATTCTGGTCGGCTTGCTTCCATATCATTCTGTACTTGCATTTTATTGAGAATAGTTGCGTGGTTGGAAGCACCATATGCTCTCAGAAATTGCAAAAATACATTCAGAAATTGTTGAAGACAGTGCATATACATTTTTTATATTGCAAAAAAAAGAAAGAAAGTAGGGTGGGTTGTTATAATGGTACCAGTACTGGTGATTTTTCCAACCTCTGAATCTAGAGCTAATCTTGTCATGCAGAGTTTGTCATCTCATGCATCCCAATGACAGAGAAAATCGATAATACTAGAGAGTTCAGAAAATAGTTTCAGTTCCCTCAGAATTCAACTTAGTAGCTAGCTCCTGAAGATAGTACTGAAAATCAGACCCCAGAGGGTGTTCCAAAAGAAGTAGAGCAAAATAGAGCAGATAAAGACAAAGAGATTAAAATAGGTGATAATTTTCACGAGGGGGCTGAAAGAAAATTTGATGTGATGTTGGAAATAATGGCGTAGTTGATTACAAAAAATGGACCAATATATGAGCATACTCGAAAATAGAAAGTTGATGAAGGTACATCAAGAACTAAAAATCGGCATCAAACAATGTAAATCAGTCCACCAGAACCACTATGGATTTTATGGTTGGGCCATTTCAGCCAACCTTTATCAAAAGAGCAAAAGAGATCCATAGGCCAGAATCTGAATTGCCAATAGTTGATGAAATTACTGCACACTATGCTGAGTACCGAGCTCTTCCTTGAGATTTGGAATGAGCTCTTCCTTAGATTGGAAAGGAAGGAAAGTCTTCCCTTTGAATACTTTGTAAGAAGTTGTTGTGAATGCTTTCATAATAAAAGAATTTTTCATTGATGGTGATTTCTTCTTTGTTATGAGTAGTTGTCGAGGCTTCTTCATCCTTCCAATTCACGTAGCATCTTGAAGTAGCTTAAAGTAAAGTAGATTTCATTTCATGCAAGTACTTAGTAATTGTGGAATGTGGTGCTCGATTTGAGCAAGACTTCGCTTGCCCATACCACTAGCGGGCTCGCTGATGGTGGGTTCGCCCTGCATGGTCAACTGGATTACTTTTCAAACTTAACTTCAATTATGATTCGCGTGTTTGTATGCATCGTCTTGATGGTACTTGCATGTTGAGTTATAATCTGAACACCTTTCGCTACTCATCTGAAGATTGCACCGGTTTTGTGGAAGCTGTCCGAAGCAGGCAAAGCAAGGCTGGTTGAAGTCTGCAACAATTGATCGCCATGTCCCACACCTTAGAGTAGATTAGAACCTTCTTACCCCTACACTCATTTTAAATTCAGTTCATTTCTGGTTAGAATTAGGAAACTTGTGCTCACTTGCCAAATCATTCGAACCACGTGAAACCCTTAATCTGCCGCTATCAAATTTAACAATGTGTAAGACTCACATGGAACTACACCTCGAGTGCAGTTTGTAAGGGACAGCTATGTACACTACTAATGAGTGCTCTTCAAATTAGGAGGGAAGCTCCCTCGTTGTGTTGGAATGCATGGAAAAGAAAAGTAATCTAAGTCCTATCTTTTTGTTCTCAGCTGGAAGAGGCACAAGGTTAAGAAAACCAAGAACATGCAGCTAAGGATTTTCTGGTTTCGGAGATCATTAACTACAACTAAGCTAACTACTTTAAATCTATCTAGTTTCCTCAAGAAAACAGAGCATGAGGAAACGGAGCAAGGTTTGACTATCAGACGATAAACAAGTATAGACTCTCAACTTGAAGGCAAGGTGGCACATCTATTTGCTCAATCTAAACCAGTTTATTGATAACAACATCACACGATAAACTAAATACGGATTCTCTACTTGAGGGCAAGGTGGCACAACTATTATCTCAATCCGAATAAGTTTATTGTTCACAACACCAGACGATAAACAAGTGCAGATTCTCTACTTGAAGGCAAGGTAGGCACAACTATCATCTCAATCTGAACAAGCTTATTGAACACAAAACAGATTTATCTAAACTATGGAAAAAATTTACCATGACAATCGCATGAAACCCTATGTGGCATAACACTTGATCAAAATAGTAAAGACTCACAAAACATATTTATCATTACAATTGCATGAAACCCTATGTGGCATACAATTGATCATAATGGTAAAGATGCACAAAACAAAAAGAATTCACCATTACAATTGCATGAAACCCTATGTGGCATAACAATTAATCGTAATAGTGAAGACACATGAACAAATACCAAAAGAGCAATATTGAGGGCAAGGTAGGCGCAGCATATATTTCTCTCTCAAGCAAAAGTTAATTACAAATGAGCAAAAGCTCTTATTTGTATACATCAAGGTGTAGGTAACCCTAAAATCACCTTGAGTCATCTACAGTCTTGCAATGCATGCAAGATTTGCTGCCAAACCCTAATGAAGTAAACTATACAGTTAACTGGAAAACTACCATTAGTTAACCGATACATTTAACCTAAATGGACCATGTGCAAGCATGCACGTCCTTATTTAAAGCAAAGTTAATTGGCCACTACCTTCAGTTAACTAGAAACCCTAACCCTAACTCCTGTGATGATAATTCCAAGGATGAGATAAGCATGTGTGAAGTCAGCAAGTAAACTCAAGACTGAAAGTCAAGTTAACTGCTGCTCATGACTCAACCCTCGAAACCAACTGCAGGTTCCAATTGGTAGATTACTCCATGTCATCTCGATCTAACACCTCGACCAAGAACTCATCAATCTCTCTATCATCTGGCACTTTGATACTGTCTAAAGCAATAATAATCTCTGACATCTTCAACCGCTTTCTTGAAACTAGCTGAAATTACAACCTCGAGATCAGCGTAGGTACCATTTTCACGAAGATAATGGCACAAGATCTGAGTGACTTTGGCGGCTCCGTAAATGAAGTGATCTCTGTTTCTTTTGCAACTTAACACTTCATTGTCAGCTGCTCTGATGAAAACCTAAATTAAGACCGATTTGGCCTTGAATTCAGTCTAGTTGAACTGCCTTCTGAAAAACTTGCCCGTTGACTGTGAACATGACTATATTCTGACAACTTTCTGAAGAGGCTGAAAAAGCTCTGGACAAGACTAAAAATAGCTCACCGCGGGAAAGTTTTTCGGAATTTTTCTGAAACGTGGGTTTTGTGCAGAATCAAATTCTAAGCAAACCTAGATCAATAAAAATTTGAAAAAGTGAGTTTTAGCTAGGCATGCAGAGACTTTTTAGTCAAGAAAAGCAGGGGTTCAAGAGCTTCTTGGGGCAATTTTTCATGAGAAAATCTGGAACATGGGTTTTATGCACAACGGAATTCTGAACAAACCCAGATGATTTGATTTTCAAAAAGATGTGATTTTATCCCACATGCAAAGAAATCTTCGGAAAAAAGCACAGAGCTTCAGAATGAAGGCTGCGGGGCAATTTTCTCGAAAAAATCTAAGACATGGGTTTTGCTGCTGATGCTGAAGTATGCGAACCCAGATGATCAGATTCTGAATGTGTGTTGAATTTCTTTGACATGCGAAGAAAGTACCTAAGGTGAGAAATAGAAGAAATAAGACAGAAGATAGAAAGTTTTGCTTGTCTGCTTCTGAAAAATCCGCCAACCTCTTCTTTGGAACTTGATGAAACCTGCATGCAAAGTGAAAATAAAGTCTGGAATCTCCTTCCTCTGAACAATTTGAACTCATTGCTATGAAGAACGCTGAATTCTGACACTTGTAGCACCTTTAGCTTGCTGCTCACTCAAGAAGAATGTAGACTTCGAAGTTTGAAATGAAGAAATAATGGACGCCAAGGCTGAAATAAATAGGCTTTCATCATTGAAATTCGCATAAAGCACTAAAGCTTGAAAAATGGCGCTTGGCTTCTAATTGGACCTCATTTTAGTTAACTGAAACTAAAATATGCTAAATAAAGCACCATGCTTTAGGGTTTTCCCTTTCAATCTTCAGTTGACAAATTATTTAAAGCAACATGCGATTTTACTTCAGTTGACAATCCTTGTTGAATTCGCCATCTTCATGCTTCACTAAATTCTTAAATTAAAGCTTCCCTTTCAGAACTTCAGTTGACAATGAAGATTCGCCATCTTCACACTTCATGCTTTAAACCTTAAAAAATTCCAATTATAGTGCCCCTTTTCAGACTTCAGTTAACATTTAAAGGAAAATGCGCCAACTTCACAAGGACTAAATTCATGCTTTAATTAGATATGGCGTCCCTTTTGAAAACTTCAGTTAACATTCAATGAAGCATCAACTTCACAAAATCTTCACAATTTCAACCAAAATTCGCCATGCATGCAAACTCAAGTTGATTTTCAAGTATAACCTTCAGTTAAGTGAACATGCAATCAAGTTAACTCGACATGCAAGGTTAGTTAACTGAACATGCAAACTAGTTAACTCGACATGCGAACTGAAAGATCACTCAACATGCCAATCTACGAACTGAAGATGACAACCCAGAAAACGTTTAGTCTAACTGCAGTCAGAACTCAAGTTAAAGCGTCCATTTAACTCTCTTTCGAAATCCCAACTTTGACCTCTTAAGGTGAATTCCAGACTTAGCCAAATTTCATGAAAATTTAGACTTAAAACCTCTTCAGGACCTCTGTTCATCCTCTGACACTGGCTGACTGACTCCACCAATTAGCTGGCTGACAGGTGCATCGCAGAGCTGAGCAAAAACTGATCAAAAGGTATCTTGAGACTGAAAACCATAAAACTGACATCTGAAGGCTAAAAAATCCAAGTGCCTTTTTCAAAAGCTTCGCTTTTTCTCAGGCTTAGTCAAATTTTGACATTTGCATCTCGAACGAAGGGAAAAATAAATCCTTCATAACTTCTGATTTACCAACTTTCAGGACTGGATCACAGGTTCACTGCGGAGCTGACTTCATTCTGCATGACAGCTGCAAAGGCACATTTCTCCAGAAAACATCATCTGAGGGGTGAAAAACAAGGGCGCCTTTTTGAAAAGTTGCTCTTTTCATTCCAGACTTAGCCATTTCTGGAACTGACTAGAATAACACAAAAACTCCGACTGCAAGCTGCTGAGTCATCTTTTGATCTGACGGAGACAGGCAACGGAAAGCTGAACGTAACACAGACACATTGAATATCTGAAACTATAAAAAATAAGGCATTAAAGGCTTGAAAAGCTTAGGCGCCTTTCTCAAAAAGTGCTCTTTTGCTTTTTCCTTTGATATTTTGACTAAGATTTGACCCTACGTTTGACCTCTGGTTCAGGCACTTCTGCAACTCAGACTCACCCACTGACGGATGCGTCGCGAAGCTCGAACAAATGTGAGATAAACATCATTGGGTGGCGTTTAGCCAAAAACCTCCATTTGACACCTCAAAAAGATGGGCGCCTTTTTCAAAAGCTGCGCCTTTTCCCAGTGTTGGCCAATTCTCGCTTCCCTCTCGTTTTGCGCTGTATCCTCCGTAACTCGAGCAAAACAGGTCCGTTTGACAAACTTGATAGTTCATCGCGAAGCTGACGTGATGCCGGACAAAAGCCTGCTGGAGGTGACAAACCCTAAAAACAGGATCTGGGCCCCTAAAAGATAGGGCACCCATTTGAGAATGTGCTTCCTTCTCCAGAGATAGAAAATTTTGATGATTTTCCTTCAGATTTTCACTTTTCTTAAATTTCTTTAGAAACAAACTGACATGACACTAACACCAACTCCATATTTAAAAACCCCAAAAACGACCTTTTGACATTATTTTAACAAGATTAAGACTCAATTAAGCAAAATGCCTTAGTGAAGCAAAAATTTTGGTTTTGGGTACAACACTTTTGTAGTAAGAAATTGCATTGTAGAAGCTATTATGCATTTGTAGTCTAGTTTGAGCATGTTAGTGAAGTTTTGGTGTTGCTGAATGTTGTTTTTGCTCATAAGTCAAAAAATAAAAATATATTTGTTCTGGGTATTGGCTAGAACTATTTCTATGCCCTAGGCGCCCATTTGTGCAAATTTTGGTGATTTATAATGAAGAATCTGATTTTATCTTGTTGGTAGAACATTTCTAGAGGCTGTACCATTCTGTTCTGCCTGGCAAGTGTTTAGAAAAAAAAATACTTCAATTTATCAGCTGTTTCTTTGTCTAGTCTTCATTGTCATCATCCTAGCATTCGTTTGCATCAAGTCTCATGTCATTCTGACAAGTATTGAGTGAGTTGTGAGCATTTTAGTGGATTCTAGGGTTGCTGGTTATATATTTTAAAGTGCAGGTCTGTCATAACCAGATTTGAGAAATCTGCAATTTCCTTCTTGGATTGGTGTTAGGAAATCATTATAGGCTTTGTAAAAGATTCCTTGTTGTTGCAGCAATTTGAAGAACTCTAATACTTGATCTTGCAGGCATTTAAATATTCATTGTAAGCTGAACAGTAGTACTGTCAACATTTCTCTTAGTCTCACTTTACATTCTGTAGATGCAATTATAATTCTTTATATCTCCGTCATATGGTAGCTCCCATTCCGTCTCGGGTTGGAAAGCACATTCTTGACGTCGAGTACTTCAGCATTCTTGCTTATTTCCCTTAATTGCATTGTAATTCTTTTATCTCCGCCATATGGTCGCCTCATTTCCATACTGGATTGGGTAGCACATACTTGGTGTTGAGTTTGCTTTCAGTACTTGTAGTGGTAGAAGATCCTCTGACCATATGATCGTCCTTCGCGGACACATTCTTGGTTAGAGTTACCTTCAGTTGCATTTTGTTTAAGGCACTGACGATCCTCTTGCCATATGACAGCCTCTTTCTTGTTGAGATTGAGTGCGCATTCGTGGCAACGAGTTATTTGTAATCTGCTGGTTTGAATTATCTAGCCCTAACGGGTGCTCTCTGAATTGTTGTGTAGTTGGTAAAAATTGAAAAAAATTGGCTCGGTATATTTCATATTTTGGAGTAGGCCATACGGTACATGATGGACCAACCTTTCCTATAGGCTATACCATTTGAGATTCGTTTTAAATTTGAGGGTTTAACATATTATCTTTGTCGTTCCTTGTCTATAGCATATCACTCAAATTTTTTGATATTGAACAAGTTGGCATTATCAACTATGTTGGTCTGAGTCAAACTTAGACATTTTGCTAGTGGCTTGCACTGCATTCACATAGTCTGCTAAAGAGGTGTTGATAAGGCTAGCTTTTCCGCTTGCATGTAGTCTTATGTAGTCCTCTTGAGAGGTGTTGATTAGGCTGGCTCAACCACCTACATAATTTGGTCAGCTTTCCACCATATCATTTTGTAATTGCATTTCATTTAGAATAGTTGTGGTTGGAAGCACTGTATGCTCTCACCTTGCCCACTTTGGGATCTTGGTGATCAAGAAGTGTTTGATGATATTACATATACATTTTCTATATTGCAAAAATAGAAAATAAAAAAGTAGGGTGGGTTGTTACAACATGCTTCCAACAATTAACCCTACTGACATTGGTCCAACTCCACACACATCTAAATGCACTAAGTTTATAAAATCCCTTTAAAGTTTAGACTAATGCTCCTTGCTTGGGAAAGCAGCCTTGGCATGCTTGCCAAGTGTACATCCTCTATAAACTTTCTGCTGTTAAATGTTGAACTCCAGAAGTCTTATGACAATCTCCCTCAAAATAGTTAATGCTGTATGATGCAGATGCTCCGTCCTCTTGTGCCTTTACTTGCACAGATTATCATTGTTATGAAAACGAAAGTTGCAACTGGTTCACCCTATAACCTATAAAGGTTTTCTTATCTAACCCCTATAACCTGTGTTGTAACTGGGCTAGATTCCTTTGGTTTGACAAGAACTTGTTGATCCTTGAATTCAACTATAAAGCCCTTATCCTTCATTGTCTAAATTGAAAGAAATTTTTTCCTAAGACTAGGAGCAAACAAAACATTGTCAAAACCTAAAGAGTTGCTCGACTGTAATTGAAAAATAAATTGTACCAACTCTTACTACCGAATACTTAGTATCATTACCAAGTTGAACCTGAACTCCAAAGTTGTGTTCTTCTAGTTTGGTAAAACACTATTAGGTTGGTGTCATATGCCTAGAGGCACCATTGTCCACAAACCCAACATCCTTTTGAATTGAGTTGGTAGAAAGACAAGAAACCATTGAGAAATATTTCACATTGGTAGCAAACTCGTTCATCTAAGTTTTTGCAGAGGCTGGTACTTCATGTTGTTTTTGCTTCCCTTGATTTTTCTTCTTGTCTAGACACTTTGAAGCATAATTATTGAACTTATGACAACTATAGCACTTGATTTTACTCAAGTCATTTTTCCCTATTTGTGAGGATGAATCCCCATCCTTTCTTTTTCCCTTTGCCATTTTGTTTTCCTTTGTTTTCCTTTTGTAGTCCAATGAGAGCTAAATTCTTGTCACCACCTTTCCTGTTGGTTTTTGACTCCATTTGAGTTTCCTCTAAAATAGAATTATCCCACAATATCTCAAAAGAAGGAAGTTTTTCCTTGGCACAAATACCTTGAACAAAAGCATGGCATGAAGATGTGAAACCATTTAATTTCAAATTCACAAGCTCTACATATTCAAACTTCCCTCAACTGTTGCAAGCCAATCATGAAGCTGAGTGACTTTAATCAAGTAACTAGTAGTAGTATCCATACTAGATATCTCTATGGTTATGGGTCTTTCTCAATATCATTTTCCCCCTAGGTTGTCATTTTGTTTGGAAAGTGCTTGCAGTAGTGTGAGGGGTGTTTGGGGGTGTTGTACCATGCTATAGTTGGACTGATTGGACCTATAGGAAGCCACTAATCATTAGTTTTCTACTTAGTCTAGAGTTTGTTAATTATTTCCAATCTATCCTTGATAGGCTGAACAACTTGGGATTGATGGTCTGACATATTTTTGATAAAACTTTTTGTTGTTAATCCTTGTTGTTGCAGTTGATGATATTTATGATTTGAAAGAGATTGCTGCTAATATTTTCTGAGATTCATCCTATGAAAATTTAATCTTCTTGCCTAAATACTTCATTATAAATACTAGATGGTTTATTTCCAGTAGTATTGAAATCATTGGGATAATTTGCAAGCTATTTCGCCAAATTCATTTCATTTCTTGCATTTGCATTGTAATAACATTGGATGGCCTAGCTGCCGAGAGCTGCATTTCATTATTTGCCAATTTGACATTCATCCAAGTTCACTTTTTATCTGCAAACTTGGCATTGATTGAATTTGAAGTTTGTAATCAGCCAATTTGGCATTGATTGTAACTGGACGATTTGCTGCCAGCAAGTTTTAAACTAATTTCTTATTTTCACACCTGAGTTTCTGCATGATCTCACCTTGCCCACATCAGGATCTTGGTGATCAGAAAGAACTTTGGGTTGTGTTGATTTTTAAAAAAATTGGTAAAATCCAGCTAACATTCTTGCTAGAAAAATTACACCACACTTGGTAGTGAGATGTGCAATCCGTAAAAATTAAATGAATAAATAGATAAGGACAATTTTTTTAAAAAAATGAAAAAGTTTGTTGGAGTTATTCAAACTCCAATTTTTGTGCCCCTTATTTGACAAGATAATAAATCCTACCTTGTTAATTGAAAATCAAAGTTTGCATATGCATTAGAAAGATTGGGTTATAAGATAATCAATTTGGGTTAGTCTGTAATGGTCAAACTATCACATCACCAAAGGGACTAAAAAATGCAAAGTACAAGAAATAGAAAAAATACCAAAAAAATATTTTTAGAAATCTTTATAAATATGTCCATGACTAGCACTTGGATGACCCAAGATGTTTTACGGATTATTCACACTCCTTGAAAAGAAACGGGCCCCACTGCTCTTAGTTTCTACACTAAATGGGGGAAGTTTTGGTGAATCAAGTTCCTGGTGAACCACTTGTATTGAATCTTGTTGAGAAACAAGCAACAAGTACAAATGGATATTGGTGGCTTCAAACTACTTGATCAAATGGGTGGAGGTTATTCCATAAGAAATGCTACATCCAAAGTGGTGACTAACTTCTTACCAAATAATATCATCACAAGGTTTAGTGTGCCATTAAGGGTAGTTGTTTTTGATAAGGTAAGCAAGGTTTTGAAAGGACCAAGAACCTTTTACAAAACTAAGAGGACACTTCCAAACAACAAAGTCTCAAACTTTGCCAACGAAACAATACCAGCGGAGACATCGCAGTAGCACAACAGAAACACAAACAACACTTGGTCAGTAGAAACTAGGAACAAAACACTCAGAACCAACAACAGTCTTGAGTCAAAGACAGACTAACAACCCAAACTTGGCCCCACAACTAGGAGCAACCGAACACTTAGGACAAAAAGATAGTCCCAATGAACCAATAAACAACCCACAATACTGCAGGCCCAAAAGACTGCCCAAAACCACCAGGCCATGAAACACCTGCAGCAGTTGGACTGCAACAAACCTCTTGCTCAAATTAGAGAAAAAAGAGCCTAACGGTTTCTTACCAATAGAGGGGTAAGAATCACAAGTTGCTGCAGAGAAACGTTCTGAGCCAAAGAACAACCCACCCCACAACCAGCCCTGAAGACTGCCTGAAACAACCAAGCCACAAACCACTTGCAACAACTTGACTGTAGCATACATTCTGCTCAAGTTAGACAAAACTGAGCCTACTGGATTCCCACCAGAAGAGGGGTAAGAATCCCCAAACACCATAGAGATACGTTCAACAAAAAACATCAACCATCTAGACACCAACCCCGAAACCACCTTAAAAGGATGGGGCTCCCCTCTATAGGAGAGGAAGAAGTGGGGACTGGAACTACCAAAGAAACCTCCCTCCAGAGCAAGCACACTCCACCTCGATAGGAACCAGCAAAGCAGAGAAGCACTTCCCACCATATCTACAACCTCCAACTCCACCTCAAGAGGAGAGGGCTCCACCTTAATAGGAGCAATATTCACCTCTATTGAATACATGTGTTTTAGATCTCATGACTTTGATGACATGTGTTCTAGATATGGGATAAATTTGCGACATTCTTCTCCTTATCATCTGCAAAAAAAATGGACAAGGAAAATCTAATAATAAGTGCATCATGAACATCATAAGGAAGACACTAGATTCAAACAAGAAGAGATGGGATGATAAGTTGAAATTTGCTATTTGGGCATATAGGATAGTCTAGAAGAAGGCTATTGATAGGATCCTATTTGAATTGTTCTATGGAATAGGAGCCAAGATGCCAATTAGTCTTCAATTGCCAATATATAGACTGCTCCAACAAATTGTGGAGAGGAAAGTGATGCCATCTCCTTAAGAGTGCATAAATTGGCCAACATAGAAGAATAAAAAAGGGCTTCCCATGAAAGAAACATATTGAGAAAGTAAAAGATGAAATACTTGTTTGATTAGAAGGCTGTCCAAAAAGACTTTCAAGCCGGGGACCCTGTCCTTATGTGGAAATCCAAATTAAAGAATAAAGGCAAACAATGAAAATTTGAAGCCTTATGGGTTGAACACTTTCAAGTAGTAGAAAAAGGTGGTCAAAGCATTTTATAGCTCAAGAGTTTGGATGGAGAATTCATGGAGCTGCCAATTCATGGTTAGCATCTCAAACACTACTTTTCTTGAGGATTTCTGGTCCTATATGGGCCTATATACATATTTTCTCCCTTTCCTTCTTGTGCCTTGTCTTGTATATATTGTGTTGTGTTTTGTGCAGTCATTACCCCTATACATATTAAATAGAATAAAGCAAGGCACCTGCTGGTTTGGTTCAAGTTGTTAGCCAATGCTTTCCCTATTTTTTTCATGAGATTTTTGAAATTTCTGTTTAAGCATTTGACACCCCTTGCACATTGATCTTGTGTCTTCATGGTTAGGAATCAGTACATGGAAATGATCACCCTTTTTGTTTAGACACTTATGCAAGCTCAGTCATATCACAATGTTGAGAGAAGGATACTTAATGCTTTCTTAAATAATATAATGTGGTATACTAAATGCATCTTTACATGAGGTGGTACTGTAACTTATATGCAATATGCATCAGTTCTGATTTGATTTGGATGGTCCAAGAGACAACTAGAAAAGATTGAAATTCATTCGGAGTTAATTAAACCCTTAAATTACAACCCAAAGGCTTTGGTAAAGACTAAAGGCCATACATTAAAAATAAATAATCACACCTACTAACGCCAATCAACACACTTTCATTACAGTCATGCAGATGCTTAAAGAAAATTGAAATAAGCTAGTTTCCATGATTGCTGCTGCCTTCTAAAGATGAAATCAACAACACAGAAAATAGTAAAAAACATTATATATATTACAATTACTGTGTCTGTAAGGTAGTAAAGAAGGCATCTTATTCGGCCAGTACCTTGCAGCTGCAGCAGTCAAAGGAAGTGTCATCTTATCATGCAGCATCCCAACTAAACAGACTTTTCCTCCAGATTTTGTGACTTTTAATGCTGTTGCCATTGTTCTTGTAGTTCCAACGCATTCAAAAGTTGCATCGATTAGAGCCCCCATGGCACTATGTATTGCCTGGTATTCACCATCACAATCCTGTGCATGTCATGCGAGAAATGAATTGTTAATAAAGAAGATTGTACATGAAATCTTTCTTGTCCTATGTACTTTAAGAGGCTTTTAGAACACCCTTTATGTTATGATATTACCATATTTCAAAATGAAAAGATATCCTAGATAGCAGCAGTAACACAATCCAATAGCAAACATTACTTATTTTTTCAGCATGACATGCAAAATAATCAACAAAATGAGCATATTGTTGTCACCAACACATTCAAGTTTCTTACAAACTTGGGACCTCTGATTTTGACATTTTACAACTCTAAACCTTAAGGCAAGTACTTATTTTGAAATAACCTTAAATCTTACAAGTTGGCACCAAATAATTCCGATATATGTAATATATGGGGCAGTCTAAGGGGTTCAAATATTAGTGTACTAGGATAGGTTGGGACATGCACTTTATAATATAAACTGCAAGTGAATATAACAATATATGTGAAATAGGATGAATGCCACTAAAAATTAGGAACATTTGGTGGCACGAGGTGACATGTCACTTGTGGAGTGCATCCTCATTTGGAGTGAACCTCTAAATAGAGGCTTTGGGTTTATTGTTGGGAAAATTTTGGTGCATGTGTAGGTGTAGTTTAGACTATTGTCACTTGTGTGTTCTTATAGCTTCAAGAACAAATAGGGTGTATGAGTGGCCGCCCCTTGTCCATATGGCAGTTGATACCACTTGGGCAAGGAAGGCTTAAGGTAGCATGGCAGATCTACATTACTAAAGAAGCTTTTTGTGTATTTGTATGTATTTTTCTTTAATGTAATATCATGAATGACTTCATTAATGGAGCTTGCACATCTAGTGTTTGAAGTAGACTTGCACCTAAATGGCTCTAACCATGCAACTGGATGGTCGCTTGGTTCTTTTATGCATTTTGGGTGACATTGTCATTCATATGGATAGAGAGGCCAGTGCATGAGGGTGTATTTGTGTCTGATTCTTGAGTGTTCACCATACTGCACACTCAATGCTGCTGATGCCATTTTTGTATTCGGTTTAAATTTCTACCTAGGAGGGCAGCAACCTCAATTCATTCAAACCTTGTAAATTTTCAGTCCTCTTTATGAGGATCTTCCAAGATTTGGTGATATCACAAACGTGGCTTCAATATGCATTGCTTGCCTGTTGCAAAAGCAAGACACACTTGTTATAAATGTGCCAATAAGTTAACAATCCTAGTATTGGTTTGGGTTCAGGCTTAGGGATTTAATTTGTGGATTCAATAAGAAAAAAAAAGGGTTTGGGTTTGTCCACACTGTTGGGATTAAGGTG
The DNA here is from genome assembly GCA_007258455.2 of Sequoia sempervirens. Lineage (NCBI taxonomy): Eukaryota > Viridiplantae > Streptophyta > Pinopsida > Cupressales > Cupressaceae > Sequoia > Sequoia sempervirens. The sequence continues at coordinate 128,146 of VDFB02297615.1, forward strand.
TCTGTTGGCGTAACAACTAACACCTCTGGAGTAAGAGTTGCTACGAACAGCCTATGTACACTACGCAATGAGTGCTCTTCGAATTAGGAGGGGAAGCTCCCTCGTTGTGCTTTACAAAAATACCTGCAAAGGGAAATAAACTAAACTAATTCCTGTCTTTTTGTTTCAGCTGTAGAGGTACAAGGCTTTCTTGAAAACTAATACGTTGCAGCTGAGTTTTCTCTGGTTTTGCAGATTCACTAACTACAACTAAACTTAATTACTTAAATTCTATCCAGTTTCCTCAAGAAAATCAGAGCATGAGGAAACGGAGCAAGGTTATGACTATCAGACGATAAACGCATTCAGATTCTCTACTTGAAGGCAAGGTGGCACAACTATCATCTCAATCTGAACAAGTTTATAAGGCACAAAACAGATTTCAAGAATTTACCATAACAATCTTGTGAAACCCTATGTGGCATAACACTTAATCATAACAGCAAAGACTTGCAAAACAGATTTATCATCAAAATCTTTATGAAACCCTGTGTGGCATAACACTTGATCGTAATGATAAAAGATTCACAAAACAGATTTATCTAAACTAAGGGAAGTATTTACCATGACAACCTTATGGAACCCTATGTGGCATAACACTTGATCATAACAGTAAAGACTTCACAAAACGGTTTTATCATCACAATCTTACGAAACCCTATGTGGCATAACGTTTGATCATAACAATAAAAGATGCACAAGACAGATTTATCTAAACTATGGAAAGAATTCACTATCACAATCGCATGAAACCCTATGTGGCATAACATTCAACTGTAATAGCAAAGACGCATGAACAAATACCAAAAGAGTAATATTGAGGGCAAGGTAGGCGCAGCATATATTTCTCTCTCAAGCAAAAGTTAATTACAAATGAGCAAAAGCTCTTATTTATATACATCAAGGTGTAGGTAACCCTAAAATCACCTTGACTCACTACATGCTTGCAATGCATGCAAGTTATCGCTAACCCTAATGAAGTAAACTATACGCTTAAGCGGGCAACTTTACCCTCAGTTTAATGATACAAATAACCTAATTGGACAATGCGCTTACGCACGTCCTTATTTAAAGCAAGTTAATGACACTACAGTTAACGGAAACCCTAACCCTAACTCCACGTGATAATTCCAAGGATGATAAGCATGTTAAGTCAGCAAGTAAACTCAAGACCGAAAGTCGAGTTAACGCTGCTCTGACTCAACCTCGAAATTAACTGCAGGTTCCAACTGGTAGATCACTCCATGTCATCTCGGTCTAACACTTCGACCAAGAACTCATCAATTACTCTGTCTTCTGGCACTTTGACGCTGTCCAAAAATAATAATCTGCTTCTTCAATTCTCTGTCACTTTCCTTGACTGTATGCATACATTCTTTAACATTTTCAGTCGCCTTCTTGAAACTAGCTGAAATCACTGAAAATGTTATCCAAAATCTCCATCAAGATATCACGAACATGCTTCTGGAACTTAGTTTGCACAGCCTCGAGATCAGCGTAGGTACCATCTTCACGAAGATAATGGTACGGGATTTGAGTGACTTTGGCGGCTCCGTAAATGAAGTGATCTCTGTTTCTTTGCAACTTAACGCTTCATTGTCAGCTGCTCTGATGAAAACCTAAATTAAGACCGATTAGGTCTCGAATTCAGTCTAGTTGAACCGTCTTCTGAAAAACTTGCCCGTTGACTGTGAACACGGCTATGTTCTGACAACTTTCTCCGGAAAGCTAAAATGCTCTGGACAAGGCTAAAAATAGCCTGTCGGAAGATAATTTTCATTGAAAATTCTGAGACATGGGTTTTTTCCGGAAAATGATTCTAAGACAATCCACAACATCAAAATTGTGAAAAAACGCCATTTAGCTTGACATGCAAAGATTCTTCAGTCGAGAACTGCAAGGGTTTTAGAGCTTCTCGGGGCAATTTTTCTTGAGAAAATCTGGAACTTGGGTTTTGTGCACAACAGAATTCTGAACAAACCCAGATGATGCAATTTTCAAAAAGATGTGATTTTGGCCCACATGCAAGGAAATTCTCGGAAAAAAGCACAAAGCTTCAGAATGAAGACTACGGGGCGATTTTCTCGAAAAAATCTAAGAAGTGGGTTTTGCTGCAAATGCTGAAATATGAGAACCCAGATGAACAGATTCTGAATATGTGTTGAATTACTCTGGCATGCGAAGAAAGTACCTAAGGTGAGAAATAGAAGAAATAAGACAGAAGATAGAAAGTTTTGCTTGTCTGCTTCTGAAAAATCTGCAAATCTCTTCTTCGAATCTTTATAAAACCTGCATGCAAAGTGGAAATAAAGTCTAGAATCGACTTCCTCTGAAGAATCTGAACTCGTAGCTTCGAAGAATGCTGAAAACGGACACCTGAATCACCTTAAGCTTGCTGGTCGCTCAAAAGAATACAAGCTTCAGAGCAAAAGATGATGCAATAATGGACGCCATCTTTGAAATATATAGAATTTCATCATAGAAAATTCGTACTAAATAAAGCATGCATAAAAATGGCGCTTGGCTTCTCATTGGACCTCATAATAGTTAACTGGAACTCGAACAAGCTCAATAAGTGGACGCATTAGGGTTTGCCTTTCAAGTCTTCAGTTAAACTCATCCATGCGATTTTAGCTTCAGTTAGCATCTTTATCAAATTCGCCACCTTCAACCTTGCTTTGGATTCATCAACTTGACCTAAGGCGTGCCCTTTTGCAAACTTTAGTTAATAATGTTGATTGCAAAGAGAAATTCGCCATCTTCATGCAATAAATATGCTAAAAATAGCTAGCCTTTTGGAACTTCAGTTAGCCTTCAAGAATGCGCCAACTTCATGTGCTTTAATCAAATATAATTTAAATATAGCAACCCTTCTAGAACTAAAGTTGCCATTCCCTTTAAAAGTGCGCCATCTTCACCAATTCATGCTTCACTTTTCAAACACTAAATATAGCGACCCTTTTGATGAGTGAAGTTAACAACTTCAAATTCGCCATACTTCACTAAAAATGCTTCATGCTTCACAAAATAATGCTTCATGCTTCAATTCATCCCTTTTGAACTTCAGTTGACATTTGATGAAGCGCCATCTTCACTAAAATCTTCACAATTTTGACCAAAATCGCCATGCATGCAAACTTCAGTTGACTTTTAGTGGTAATCTTCAGTTAAACTTAACATGCAATCAAGTTAACTCAACATGCAAGGTAGTTAACTGAACATGCAAACTAGTTAACTCGACATGCAAACTGAAAGATCACTCCACATGCCAATATATGAACTGAAGATGACAACCCAGAAATCGTTCAGTCTAACTGCAGTCAGAACTCCAGTTAAGGCGTCCATTCAACTCACTTTCGAAAATTCAACTTTGAACTTTGGGCGAATTCCAGACTTAGCCAAATTTTATGAAAATTTAAGCTAAAACCGCCGGACCTCTGCTTCATCCTCGACACCGGTTGACTGACTTCATCACCGACACTAATGATGTATGCATTGCAGAGTCATAAAACTGATCAAAAGATATATCTGACACCGCATCGCTATAAACCGTATTATCCTCATACTAAAAACTAAGCTTTTCCAAAAGCTGCGTTTCCTCGACTTAGTCAAATTTTGACTTCGCGATTTCGACGTATAAGAAAAAACAAATCCTTCATAACTTCGATGACAACTTTCGTGATCGGATCTCGTGTTCACTTGAGCTGACTTCTGCTTTGTAATGCATTAACCGCAGCGCACATTTCCCGTGAACGCTATCCGAGGTGAAAAACAAGAGCCTTTCAAAGTTGCTCTTTTCATTCCAGACTTAGCCATTTCGTTCCATTAAAAATAATATAAAACCTTTGATCATAGTCGATAAGACATCTTCCGGGATCCGACGAAGATGCAACGGAAGCCGAACGTATCACGTATTAATACACATTAGGCATTCAAATTATCGTGAAAAGAAGGCATTAAAGGCCCAAAAGCTTGGGCGCCTTTCAAAATGTTTTTGCTTTTTTCCTCTCGAGATTCTCGCCAATTAAGATTTGACCATAATGCTTGACTCGTGTTCCACTTCAAAGAACTCAGATTCACCCATCGAATGATGCTAGCGGCTCGAATCAAAATAAGATAAACATCTTGGGTGGCATTTACTAAAACCGCATCCGCACCTCAAAAGATGGGCGCTTCAAAAGTCTGTTAGCCACTCGCCGCTTCGCTTTTACACCGTAACTTCCGCAGAACTTGCTCGAAATAACAGGTCCGGCTATAAAGCTTGATAGCCTTCACCGCTAAGCCGACGCGGATGCCTGGACAAAATGTCCGCTTGAGGCAGACAAACCCTAAAACAGATCCGGCCCCTAAAAAGATAGGCCACTATTTTAATAATGTGAATGTGCTCCCTTCTCTAGAGATAGAAAATTTTGATGATTCCCGTTCAGATTTTCACTTTTCTTAAATCTTTTCAGCAACAGACTGACATGACACTGACACCAACTCCATATCTGAAAACCCAAAAAACGACCATTTGACAACACTTTAACGAGATTGACTCAATTAAGCAAAATGCCTTAGTGAAGCAAAAATTTTGGTTTTGGGTACAACAGTGTCTCAAACCTTAGTGAGTTCCATGATTAATTATTTAATTATTTGCCCCTGAGTTGCTGATTTAACTTATTAAATGCGATAATAATTGTTTCCAAATTGCTAAGTTACTTTGTGGGACCCAACGGGGAGTTGGCATCCTACATGCAAGGTATGAAGTGCAAGATTGTGACACATGTCACATGGGCACTCAATTGGGAAAGAAACAAGCATTAAACCCTCTAAAATGGGCGCTATGTTGACATATGGCAATTGGTTTTGGAAACAAGCATTGGCGGGGTCCACTTGTGTGCTAGTTTATCTCTTTGGAAAAGCGAGAGCAAGGGAAGGCGACACTTGTCACCTAGGCACTCATTTGAGCATTGCAAATTGTAAAAACCTCTAGGAGGTGCGCTTGGATTCCATGTGGCATGTTGTTGATTGAAGCTTAAAGAGGAAACTTGGTTAACGGAGATTGAGTTGTCACTCAGAGTGACTAGGAGTTGTGGGTGAGTTATATTTTGATAATAAATCTGATTTTCTCTATGGGGTACCTAGCATGTGAGGTTGCTTGATTTTTGGAGCTGCAAGCCTTACACGTTGGTGCATGTACGTGCATGTTTGACAGGTTGCTAATTGGGTCAATTGGGAATTGTGCATGTTGTTGATTTCAGTTTGCATGCATGCAAAGACTCAGAGTTTGACACATGAAAAAATCTACATCCATGTATGAGATGTATTTATTGACGCCTTAGTGCATTTGTGTAGAGAGCTTGAATGTAATTTTTGAGACGCTGATATGCTACCGGATTCACTATAGATTTGTATCACAGCGAAACTACACTTGCAAGAGTATAGACTTTGCACTTTGTATTGTAATAGCTATTTACTGGAAATGCAATTGATCTGTGCTTTGGTGTGTGGGTTTTTTCCTGAAAGGGTTTTTCCACATAAATTTTGTGTTATGTGTTTTAATGCTTTAATTCTAAAATAATAAATTGAATGTGCTATCTTAAAGGTTAACTGTGAAATTAAAAGGATTTGAAATGAAGTTTTGCAACCTCTTCCTTGATTGATTTGCATTAGGGAACATTTCTGCACTTGACTTTCCTTTCACTTGGTATTAGAGCCTAGCTAGCTTCGCTATCCTTGGTGGGTTAGAAGGGTTTTTTTGTGCTTATCTAGATTTAGTGGGAGCTCTTGCAAAGAGAACTTTGTAATCTTGTTTGCAGTTTTAAGATGGCAAGCACATCTAGAAGAATAGAGATGGAGAAATTCAATGGTGGCAATTTTGAGTTGTGGAAACTCAAAATGGAGGATATGCTCGTAGACTGAGATCTATGGGCTGCAATATCCAATACAAAACCAGAAAGAACCTTGCAAGAGGATTGGGATCTAATGGATCGAAAAGCCAAGGGTTTGATAAGACTCTGTTTAGCTGATTCTGTGCTCCTGAATGTCCATGAGGAGAAGATTGCAACTACTCTTTGGAAGAAGTTTGGTGAAATTTATCAAGGGAAATCCTTGGTAAATAAGTTTTTCTTGAGAAAGAAACTGTATTCTCTAAGGATGGAGGAAGGAGGTTCAGTTGCTGATCACTTGAATGCATTTAATATGCTAGTGGCTCAACTAGGTTCTGTTGGTGTGAAGATTGATGACGAGGACCGTTGCATGTTATTGCTATGTTCTTTTCCAGACTCGTGGGACCTGTTGTGACCTTTTCACACATCGCCCCATTCAAAATGGGGACCCCCTAAATTTTTTCTCCATTCGGGTCTTTTGGCTTTGCCTTTTGGTCTGTCTCTCTCGGTCTGTTCCTTCCATTTGCTAGTGTACTTACCATTTGACCTGGATTTGAATTATGACTAAGTCTGAAGGGTTTTTCAATGAATTAGGGTTTATAATTTTCAGACTACTTTGAGGTCAAATCAATTGGATAATCAACTTCTGAAACTTAGCACTGTTGTTAAAACCCTTCAGGTGGACTCCCTCTGAATTTTCACTGAATTCTGCCAACTTTCTATTTTTAGTAAGTGTCAATCTAGGGTTTGTTTTCTCGAGATTTTCACGTTTTGACAACTTCATTACATTCTAGGCACTTTGAACTCATCACTGGCAAAATTTGAGCAGAAACGGGCGACTTGCTATTTTTAGCAGTTCTTCCTTCGGAGGCAATTTCCAGGGTTTATATGTTACATTTTCATATGCATGTCTGGATATTCTTTGTGGGTTTTTCGAGACCTTCGCAGTGATATGACATGTAAAACAGGACGACGACTTTCAGCGCTCAGCCTTTGGAGGCCAATATTAGGGTTTGCATGCGGATTTTCTCAGCGCACGTCGGCATATTCCTTCTGAGTTTTCCAAGAGCTTCGCAACGGTGTAACATGCAAGCAAAACTGATCACTTTTCTGAAACTTGCTATTTTTAGCCAGTGCTTGCATGTTGAAGATCTTTCGGGTTTTCCGGGTTTTCAAGATTTTTCGGGCAGTGTGACATGCAAAATCATCTAACAGCCGGTTGGTCGCTTTCTCGGCCACTTTCTATTTTTAGCAGGTACCACTCTGGCAGCCGCCCGACACTTCAGAACCACAAACTAATCAACATGCAACAAAAATGAGGTCAAACGGAGCTCATTTGAAGAACATGCAAGAAAATTAGGGTTTCGAGCTTCAGGGCTTAAAATGAGGAATCAGACAACAAAGTGCCCAAAATTGAAGTATCCACCATGATCAGTATCCTTCAGGGAGTCTGCTGGCAAAATTTGAAGACAATCGGAGCACTTACTATTTTTAGTAAGGCGTTCCTGGCACAGGCTATAAATAGAAAGTCAATCTCAGGCGCCAGTGCAGACAGTCAAGTTTACCAACAAGGAGCACGCTATTCAAATTTCAACTCGAGTGGAGCTAAGGAAGTCTCAGAAACAAGCACTTACTATAAATAGTAGGTCACTTCATAAGCAACTATAAACAGCAGGTCAACATCAAGTCTCAGTATGAACAGGTCAAACAAGTGATGAGGACCCCTTGGCACGAATTTCAAGACAAACGGAGTTGCAGAGAATGGAGAATTAGGCACTTGCTATTTTTAGCAGGCATGGGCAGAGAAATTAGGGTTTCCTAAAATCAAGGGCAGAACAAGACAGTCGTGCAAAAGTAGCATCCAGCTATGATCACCACACTTCAGGCAATCGGTACATGAAATTTGAAGACATTCTAAGCAGTTGCTATTTTTAGCAGGTTGCTAAAAATAGCAGGTGCAGACAGGCATCAGGCCTCGACGGCACGATCACACCACAAAGTTCAAAACAGGGCGAAAATCAAGCATTTTGGAGTCAAAAGGCAGTTCAGAGCACGAAATTCGAGGAATTTTCTAAAAATAGAAACTCAGGGCAAATTAGGGTTGGCAGGAGAAAATCACCCTAAATCTGGCAAAAGGCATGAAATCCACCGAGTTTGATAAAACTTGGAGTCCAGCATCGAAATTCACCTTGAAAAGCTGAAGATAGATGGAAAATTGACTAAGTCTGGAAAATTGAAAGCTTGCCTAGGGAAATGCGCCTTACCTTGAAGAGGATGACTTGAAAATTTTACTAAGGCACACAAATTGAAAGTTCTATGTGTCAAATGCGCCCAAGAGGTGTTGGATGGATGGAAATTTTCTAAGTGCCAAAATTGGATGCTCAACCTGTGATTTGCGCATAGGAGGGGGGAAGATTTGAAAATTTTCTAAGTCACGAAATTGAAAGTTTCCCCTGCCAAATGCGCCTAAGCTTGAAGAGTTAAATTTTTTTTTGCCTAAGTTAAAAACTTGAAGCAAGGTACCTCAAATGCGCCCACCAAGGTTAAGAGTTTAAAAAAGTTTCTAAGTGTCGAAACTGGAAGCACAAGGGGTCATATGTGCCCAGGGTCAAAAAGGAAGCTTGGAGATTGACTAAGGCGTAGGAAATGAAAGCTGGATATATGAAATGCGCCCTTGAGGTTCAAATTTTACTAAGGCACACAAATTAAAAGCTCGGGGTATGATTTGCGCCCAAGCTATAAAATGGAAGCTCACTCATCTATTTGCGCTTGGAAGAAGAAGAGAACACATCAAAAACTGGAAGTTGGCATGGTGATATGCGCCCTTGAGACCAAGGATGGGTGAAAATTTGCCTAAGTGTCAAAACTAAAAGCTACATGACTAATATGTGCCTAGAGGAGAAAGTGAGTGTGAAAATTGACTAAGGCGTGGGAATGAAAGTTACTCCTATGATATGCGCCCCCATTTAAAAGCTTGCCCTCTTGTTTGCGCCCATCACAAGTTGAAAGTTGAAAATATTCTAAGTATGAAAAACTTGAAGTTGACCATGCCATTTGCGCCCTAGCTTGTAAGAACTTCAAATTCGTCCAAGTGTTGAAGATGAAAGCTGGACATATGATTTGCGCCTCACTTTGCAAAGAACCTCAAAATTTTCCTAAGGCATTAACTGGAAGTTCCATGATTGATATGCACCCTCAACTAGAAGGAGAGCCTGGCAAATGCGCCCATCTCACAAAAAAATTAAAAGCTTGGCACATGAAGTGCGCCCAAGAGCAAGGAATGTTGAAAACGAAATTTATTCAAGTGCTGAAATTAAAAGCATGACCATGGATTTGCGCCTGAGGCTGGAGGTTCAAAATTCTTTAAGTGTCCAAATTTAAAAGCAGCCCCTCCTATTTGCGCCTAGAGATTAAAATTGGAAGAGGGACCCATGATATGCGCCCCTACTTCAAAGAAATATTGAATGCCGAAATTAAAAGTAGACTATGACATTTGCGCCTCAGCAGCTTAAGATTAATGGAAAAATATCATAAGGCAAATGAATTGGAAGCACATCACCCCATATGCGCCCAACATGGGGAGCACTCCAAAAACACATAAGTCAAGGAAAGTGAAAACACAAAGGCCCAAATGCGCCTTGAAAAGTTGACTTCAGGAAATTGCCTATGGCGTTTGAAACTCAAAGTATAAGGTGCCATTTGCGCCTTAATTCAAAGGGGAGCTAAAATTTCACTAAGGCATGAAACTAAAAGTTCGAGGTGTTATTTGCGCCTTAGCTTGATGGGTGAGGTAAAACGCCTAGGTTATTATATTCTAAGTATATCAAACTCAGAGTTCAAGCTATCAAATGCGCCTTGACTTGTGAGGGGGTTGGAAAATCATTAAAGCATGGAAATTTAAAATACCACCTCTCAAATGCGCCTAAATCAAGAAAGAGGATGTGTTGGAATTATTTTGTCTAGGTGATAAAACTTGAGGAATGACTCCTTGTATGCGCCTTAGCAAGGTGAGATGACTAAAAAGCGTCTAAGTATGGCAAACTAGATGTTGAGACTAGCTTCTGCGCCTTGGTCTGGAAAGGTTGCAAAACATCCAAATGTTGGAAATTCAAAGTGCACGAGGGCACTCAAACTCGAAGCTACCACTATCAAATGCGCCCTTGAAAGTTGGAGAAGTTTGAAGTTTCCCTAAGGCAAATGTTAAGTGATAAAATTTAAAGGTTGATTTTCGCCTTGGATATTAAGTGGGTGGCGAGTGAATATTATGCGAAAAAAAATCAAATGAAGATTTTCTACGGCGTTTAAAATTTTTTTGAAAGGCATTTGGAAGAAATAAAATTTCTCTAGGCAGTTAAATTCGAAATTTGCCTAAGTCAGAGAAATTATTAAAAAATTAAATTTTAATTATTTTCCAAAGTATTAAATTAAAAATTCCCCTTTAAATTTCGACACATGAAATTTTAGAATTCAGACGATTTTAATTTGTGGGGAATTTATTTCGGAGTTATTATGGATGGAAAATAAATTGTGCCTAGCCATTTTAAAGTGCTGACGTTGATTTTTTGCAGATGCTAGTGAAATAAATTAAATGGCATTTAAATTAAATTTTTAAAGCGGTAAGATTGTTTTAAATCGAAGTAAAATGATTTTTTCTTGAAATTACTTCAATTAGCTGGAAGTAACTGGCAGTTGGGAGGGAAAGTTCAAATTCAAAATGAGGAAAGAATCTCCCAGAATAGCAAATTGCTATGACGACTGTAAGACGGCTGAAATATTCTCTTTCAAATTTGGAAAATTGCTAAGTCATTAATGGCATTTGCTAAAATAAGACCAGCTTTTGGTTATAAAAACCTCGAGGATTTTCATTTTAATTTCACAAGATTCGAAGCTGAGATTTGTGCTGGAGAGTTGAATGAGATTGTTGAGAATTATTTTGAGGTTTTCATTGTGAGGCTGATTTAATTTCTTTGAGAAGCTGAAAGTTTAGAGTTGCTGAGGAAGTTGATTTATTTCTCTAAAGTCGAAATTGCTTGGAGTTGCTGGAGATTGATTTTCTGAGTTGCTGAGATTTAAAAATCTTCCGAAGTTGCTGGGTGTTGAGTTCGATTTTTCAAGAAGTTTGAATTTCTCAAGATTTGAAGTTGCTGAAGGTAAGTACTTAAAGTTGCTGAGATTTAATAAGTTGTTAAAAGTTGAGGTGCTTTTCGAAGTTGAGAATTGCTGAAGGATGAAATCGTTTAATTATTTCACTGAATGCTGGAAGTCGAAATTGCTTGAGCTTGAAGATTTAAATTCTCTGAAGTTGCTAAATGTTTAGAATCAAATCAGAATTAGAGACTATTAAAACCTTCGAAGTTGCTGATTTATAACTTTTGAAGTGCTGATTTCAAATTGTTGGAACATGCTGATTTAAAACTTTCGAAGTTGTTGATTTAAAATTGTTGAAAGTTGCTGAAACTTGAAGCATTTTCCGAAGTTGGGATTGCTAGAGTTAATTCTTCTGAAGGGCTGAAAATTCTTTTGGCTGCAAAATTGTTGAAGTTCGGAATTTTATATTTCGAAGTCTAAAGTTATTGAGGTTTGAGGTCGAAGTTTACTACTGAAGCTATTAATTTGTATTTATTTTTTGCAGCCAACTCCATTCGCCAGCCATTCTCGTAGTTTTTTTTTATTTTAAAGTTTGAAGTGTAATGTTTGCTTCTCGTTTTGCAGATGGCTGAAGGACGAAAAGCTAATGTGGCTGGGACAAGCAAAGCTGGAGCTAAGGCTGGGAACAACGAAGCTGTCAAGGAAAACGCCTCCAGGCAGGCGATCATCAAAAGCTTGAAGAAGTCTTTCATTCCGGAGTCTAAGATCGTGTCAAAGTTCGGGAATGTGATTGATACCAACCTTGGGTCTTTCAACCTCGAGGCCTTCATGCGAAGGATATATGGGCAAGGTGGCAATCCTCCGACGGAAGTGTCACGCAATATTCTGAGGAGCGGATTATATGCAGCAGCCGGGTTCCAACCAGCGGTTCGATGTCCAGAGCTGATTATGGAGTGCGCAAACTTCTACAATTTAGACCATCGGACGATTGTTTCTCCGGATGGCATGTTGTTGGCCAACTTCGCACCTGATGCAATTGGCGAGGCATTCGGGATTCTGCCCACAGATAAAATGCTGTACAAATCCAAGGCAAAAGTTGATAAGATGTATGCCACATCTTTCGAGAAATGCATGAAGAGAATCAATACCACCTGGATGAGAAAGCCAAAGCCTCCTGCCGCTAGGCTGCCAAAGCAGATAATTTCAGAAGAGTTGAAGCAAGAATACTGTGACATAATCATGTTGCTCAGTTGGGTTAACGGCAGCCCACAGTCATATGTGTTCAAACCATGGATATTCTTTTACATCAGCGTGGTGCTCGAAGGGAAGGTGGAAGTGAATTGGGCTCAGATGATCAGCGACAACATTGATGAACAGTTTCAGAATATAAGGAGAACGAAAACGTTCTACATGAGTTCGTATGTCATCTACATGCTTGCTCGGATGACAAAATACAGGGGGTTGGCATACCAAGAGCCGATTGGGTGCGGTTTTAATCAGTTCAAGATTCATGAATCTTGTAGGCAGCTGCATCTCACAAGCACCGCTGACTTCAAGAGGGTGAATGACGCCTTCACCATGTACATCACAAGGACCCTTCAACGAAGACTGCAATAGAGGATATCTGAAGAGGCGCAAATGTTGATAGAAGAGTATGGGTTTTGGTTTGTCCAATTCCCAAAGTTCACCTATTTGAGGCTGCCAGGGTACAGTTCATACGCTTACCGACTACCGAGGTACCTGACGAACAGGATGATAATGCTTGAGCTGTCTAGGCAACTGGTAGCCTACGACAAAATTATAAGAAGAAAGAAGAAGGGAGGTTTACACTTTCCCATTGTTTTGGGAAACTCACTCGAGGAGTGCCCTTCCTTGTAGGCAGCTAGGGAGGCGGAAGACGAGTTGCAGTTCTATCATTTAACTCTCCATACCAGCTAGCAGGATTTTGATCCTCGAGGAAAGATTGGGACAGTGCAGGGAGAGGAGTACAGGCATAGGGCTCACCTGGAAGATTTTTGGGCGAACGCTGGAGACGAAGCTGAAATTAGAAAAAGAATGTTCTCCAGGTTGCCTCTCAAATTAATCAGAGAATGTGAAGTGGTCCCAGTGCCAGATCAAGTCGAAGAAGATACTAGGCTTATTCACCCAGATTATGAATCGATAAAAAACACTCCGATCCCACCACCAGATTGGGCTGAACTGGAGATTACGGATTTAGACACCTTGTCTATTCCCGTCTTGACTTTTACAAGGACTTGGGTAGAGGAGCGCGTTCACAGATTGAGGAGAAGGTCAGTTGCCCTCACGTATGATCTCATGGGTGATAGAAGGCCACCGGTGTTGGCAAAGAGGAAGAAACAAACTGCCCAGGCTGTGGAGCCACCACAGCCGGAAGAACCTATTCAGCCGGAACCTCAAGGATCGGAGGATGCATCATCTACTCAGTTGGTGACCCATTCCTCTAGCGTGCGCGAAGTCTCACTGTTTGCGGATCAGAGGGTTTGAATGAATGAAGCACCGGAGGTTGGAGAAGTTAACCAGCCAATGCCTAGAGAAATGGACAGTCAGAGTGCTAATGTTCCTGGAGGTGCCAATCAGCCAGATGAAGGGGAAGAGACAGAAACAGATACCCACTTTGATTATGCGCTTGAGATAGAGGAAGACGTCATAGAGTCAAGGGTTGAAGCTCATGAGGAGAGTGATCAACACATTGAAATAATTGAGCCTCAACAGAATATTGCACGGGAGGAGGTTCGTGAAGTGGAGGCAACTGAAGAGCAGCCCCTTATTGTTTACGACGTCCAGCGTAATTGGCTCTCACATGCAATAAGGAGGGATCAGGACGATGATGCTGATCTGGCAATTGAGATGGAGGAGCTTCTAAATAGAACAAGTCACCAAAAAGGAAAAGGGCAAGAAAGTATTCGAAAATGGAGACTAATCAGGCTGGTTCACGCACCCTCCATATTGCCGTTCCAAGGGAGGATCATGATTTAAGTGACGCAATGCCAGAGAATTACACCATCACCACAATTGATTTGGGACGTCCTTCTGGAGTGCAAGTGGTTGAAGAAGCTGAAAGCTCATTCCAGGCGTTGAGGGACAGGCTGGTGAAAAAGGAGGGAAAGTATAAGAGATTGAAGAAAGAGCACAAGGCATTGGTTGAATATGTGCAACATCTAGCACGTCCGGGTGCTCAGGAGAACCCAGCAGTAGAGCTTCCACCGGAGTTGCCACGAGAACCAATCAGTGGGCTTGAAGAAGTGAAGAGGGCTGTCCGAGAGGGAGATAAATGGATAAGCAGTGTTCGCAGCGAGGCGGAAAAATTCATGGCCGACCTTGTCTCCTCTTTTCGAAGTGCATCTAGTATCCTTTCACGCTTAGATGGTGTTGAGCAAGCTTGGGGTGACACCCATATTTTCCAGGACAAGACTATTCCTCGCCTTGCTGTTCTGATGCGTGTGCCTACACAGACTTTGATAAATGAAGGAGTGATCCAAGCTGGAGACAGGTATGATTTCCTTGGATGGCATTCGGCTGCATTCACTGGGAAGGGCTTCTTTGACATGGCAGCTACAGAATCTTCCAAAATCAAGAAGGCGATGAGAAATATTCACGAGGGCATCCTCAACACATTGGATGCATTGTTCGCCAGGAGGCTAACTCATGAGGAGGTAGGGGTGGAAGGATTGAAGGCAAGGTTGCAGCGTTTCTTCTCTGAGATGAGGACGTTTTCCTAGTTTGACTTTGAAAACATCTCCACGTTTTCAACAATTATTCAACGCACACAGGACTCTATTGAGACTTGGAGAAAGTCTTGTGATCAATGGGAGCAAATGGTGGGTATCCTTGAATATCAGCTCAATCTTACTCCATCGATTTCTGAGGAGGAAGTTGATTCAGTGCTGGCCCGATTCATAGCTTATGCAGTCAAAGAAAAGAGCAATGGGAACACGGTTATGGACGAGAATCTTCTAGAAGGATAGTGGGCATTAATTGCCCATGGTGGGCAAGGAGGAATCTGCTATTTTTGGGGTCATTAATGACGCCACTCCTCCACCTTCTGGCGGTTTTTAGGGTTATTCTTGTCTAGGGCTGAGGTGGCTCGATCTGAGCCCTCCATTGTAATTTGATCTGGACCATCCGTTGAGATTGGCCAGCTATATAAAGGGGAGTCCCCTCATTTGTACACTAGTAGTTAGCAATCAGTTGATATCAGAGCAGAATAGAGAGTAGACATTTTTGGAGTTAGAATAGTTTTCATTGCATTGTTTGAAGGAGAAGGGGAATTCTCCCTTTGAGAATTTTTGTAAGAGATTGTCACGAAAGCTAATCATAATAAAAGCATTTCATTGATGGTGAATTCAACTTTTGTTGTGAGTAGTTTGTGAAGTTTCTTCTTCCTTTGACTTCAAGTAGGATTTAATTTTCATGCAAATAGTTAGTTATGGGTGTTTATGTTTGATGTAAATGAGCTTCTTGAGTCCATACCACTAACAATCTTATTGATGGTAAGTTTGTCCTGCATGGTCAACTGGAAAACTTTACACTTAACTTCGATCAAGATTCATGCGTAGCTATGCATCATTGTGATGGTACTTGCATTAGTGAATCATGATTTGAACATCCTTTTTCTCCTTTGAAGATTGCACTAACCTTGTCGAGGCTGTCCAACAGGAGGCTAGATAACGTTTGGTTGAAGTTCATTGAAATTGAGCCTAACACCCTTTGCATTTAGGTTAGAATTTAAATTTTGAAATCTCTGCAACCATTCAAATTCCGCATACTTTGGTTAGCTTTAGGAAACTCGCACTTCAAGGCTAAATCATTCACACGAAAATCCCCTTCAAAAGCATATATCTGTTGTTTACTGCAAGTATTCTGAACAATTGTGTAAGTCCCCTCGTAAGAACACAGGAATACACATCAACCAACTGAGGGTGTTCCAAGTATTTCGGAACCTTGGAGTTGAACGTGTGATCTATCTCGCAATCTTAGCACATGGAATACTTTGATCAAGAGAGAATGGAGTAGCCCTCAGACAACTTTGTTCTGCTGATTGGTGTGGTCATGAAAATCACATCAACAGGACCACCTGGTGATGGCTATTGGAAGCACAACCACCACCTTCAAGATGGAAGATGTGGTTGCTTTGTTCTTGTTTGAAGAGATGTAGAGGAAGTCTTTTGAGATGGCCAAGGAGGCCCTATCGGTTCATGGTATATCAAAGGAGAAGAGGAATGAAAAAGGACAAGAAGTCTAAGTCCAAGTCTTCGGGGAGATCTAAGTCTCCGAGTAAAAAGTCCAAGGCTAAATGCTAGAACTATGGGAAAATCAGACATTTTCGGAAAGATTGCAAAGAGGAGAAAAAGAAGAAAAGTGATATATTTAATTTTGAATCCTTGTATGAAGATGCAGATGCATTTGTCATAACCTCGACAATGCATGCATCAGAAGATGTGTGGTTGATTGAATTAGGTGCTTCTTTCCACATCACCTCTCACAGAGGTTGGTTCTCAAAGTATGAAGAGTATGACGGTGGCAAGGTGTATCTAGGTGATGACACTCACCTAAAGATTGTTGGCTGTGGAAGAGTTAGGATTTGATTCCCTGATGGTAGAGTGAAGGGGATTGATGGTGTTCTGCACATCCCTGGTTTGGCACGAAACCTACTCTCAGTGAGTAAGTTGGGTGATGCGGGAGTGCAGGTTGTTTTCTCGAGTAGCAGATGCAAGATGAATAGAGGTGCTATGGTACTTGCTAAGGGTGTTCAGATTGGCACTCTGTATAAGCTGGATTCATGCATGGTTCAATGCAATAGTGCTTCTATGAAGTCCAAGAAAAGGGCTTTGGATTCTTCATCCTCACCATCAGATCGAGCAAAGAAGAAGACTGTGGTGTCTACGTATGATGGTCGTGCTTTTTGGGTACCTAAGGGTGCCAATGCTTTGGAGATGAAGCTCCCAGCAGAGAAAACAATGTTGTGGTGCCCAAGGCTTGGCCATATTGATGAGAAGGAACTTAGAGCCCTGAAAAATAAGAGCCTTGTTGAAGGCCTTGATGACTGTAATCTCAAGTTCAATTTTTGCAAACATTATATATATGGAAAAAAACACCGTGTTTCTTCTTATTCTAGTTCTCATAAATCTTCTGGGGTTTTGGATTATGTGTATTCTGATTTGTTTGGTCCAGTTAATGTTCCTTCATTGCCTAGATCTATGTACTTTGTCTTGTTTAGAGATGATGACTATTCTAGAAGGAGCAACACCTTGTTACACTCCCTCTTGTGATATAGGGTAGAATCAAGGGGTGGAGCCCCTACTAGCTAGCCCCAATTAAAGACTTTGAGACCATAGAAATCATCATGGTGCATGCCATTTTTCATAATTTTATCACTTTTGACTGTCCTACAAAATTCTTCTCCTCAGGACTCATTGAGTACCCAAGTCAGTCCTTGAGACTTGTTTAGTGTTGGCTGCTTTGAGACTCATCAAATCTTGGTGACTCCAAGCAATTCTTATAACTATGGTTCTAGAAAAACTTTTGGCCCCTAAAACACAATCACAATAGTTCCACAATACGAACAAACCTTCTTTCTCGCCTTTGCACCAAGACTCCCTTCCCAACCACCCCCCACACACTGTAAACACATTAAAAAGTAAAAAATTGAAAACACTTAAAAGTACTGACTAAAATTTAAATTTACTATTTTGATTAGAATTAAATGGATAATAATCTTGGGGAAGAATCTCCCGAGAAAGGCCAAGCTCATTTGGAATGAGAGTTCACAAACCTAGAGAAAGAAAAAAAATTATGCCAAGGGGGACTCCAACAAAGAGATTGTGATCTCTAGATGACAAAATGTTGACAACATCAAGCAAGTGGATGAAGCCATGCATGAGGGTATATTTCATCAAAAGTTGTGATGGACTTCGTGGTTAGTTTCCCTCAATGGTTGTTGAGATGCCTTGCTTTGATAGTATCTCCAAGAGGGTTAGCAACATGACTAGAATGGGTGGTAACAAAACATTCATAGTTGTCATAGTTATGAAGTATCTCATACAAGCTTTGTGTTTGATAAGGCATTATCTATGAAGTAAATCATACAAATTGTTGGCGTAACAACTAGCACCTCTGGAGTAAGAGTTGGTACGGACAGCTATGCACACTACGCAATGAGTGCTCTTCAAATTAGGAGGGGAAGCTCCCTCGTTGTGCTTGACAAAACATGCTTTGAAAAGGAAAGTATACTAAACTAAATCCTGTCTTTTTGTTTCAGCTGTAGAGGTACAAGGCTTTCTCGAAAACTGTATACGTTGCAGCTGAGTATTTTCTGGTTTCGCAGATTACTAACTACAACTAGGCTAATTACTTAAAATCTATCCAGTTTCCTCAAGAAAAACAGAGCACGAGGAAATGGAGCAAGGATGACTATCTGATGATAAACAAGTGTAGATTCTCAACTTGAAGGCAAGGTGGCACATCTATCAGCTCAATCTAAACGAGTTTATTGGAAACAACAACATATGATAAACTGAATACAGATTCTCAACTTGAAGGAAAGGTGGCACATCTATTAGCTCAATCTGAATAAGTTTATTATTCACACATCACACGATAACCAAGTACAGATTCTCAACTTGAAGGCAAGGTGGCACAACTATCATCTCAATCTAGACGAGTTTATTGAACACAAAACAGATTTTATCTAACTAAGGAAAGAATTCACCATTATAATTGCATGAAACCCTATGTGGCATAACAATTCATCATAATAGTAAAAACACATGAACAGATACAGAACGAGCAATATTCAGGGCAAGGTAGGCACAACATATATTTCTCTCTCATGCAAAAGTTATGTACAAATGAGCAAAAGCTCTTATTTATAGACATCAAAGGTGTAGGGAACCCTAAAATCACCTTGAGTCAACTCTGTCTTGCAATGCATGCAAGATTTATTGCTAAACCCTAATAAAACAAACTATACAGTTAACTGGAAAACTACCATCAGTTAATCGAAACATCTAATCTAAAAATGGACAATTGTGCAAGCATGCACGTCCTTATTGAAAGCATGTTAACTGGAAGACTACCATCAGTTAATGGAAACCCCAAATGAAACTCCAAGTAAATAAAGCTGATCTCAGAATAGATATGCATGTGACGAAACAACGAGTTAACTTGAAAGGGTAACGCCAAGTTAACTCTTGTGTATAAAATCTATTATGAGAGGTGGGAATTGAAGTCTACTGATCATGATCTCGAGCAGTCAATCCCTCAACGAGATTGTTAACTGCATCACTATTTGGAGCTCTGATACTCTGTCGAAGAATGCTATGCCTGCGCAGCATGTCCTCACCAGCTATGATCTGGAATTTGAAGTTCGCCCCTACCTTGTTGCTTCATCGAACAACGCTGACATGACTGTAAGCTGATTAATCTTACAGCCAATGGTCTCCCCACTGAAAATAGTATGAATGAGTGCTTGGAGCTCTGACTGTACATCGGTAAGCTCAACATACGCACCACCCTCAATCTGATATCGGCAAGGTAAGGGAGATACTAAAGTCCTCACAAACCGGAGTGCACTAGCAACGTGCTCTCTACTCTCAGTCAACTCTGATGCCATAGTCTCCTCTATCTTTGCCTTGAAAACCAAATGTGTTTTCCAAGAGTAGATAGCCTCTTTATCCTCTGCATCATGTGACTGATTCATATGCGATACTCAGGTGAGCAATCATAATCTCATCCCGGGGTTTGTTAATTTCCATGTCTCGCTCCTCATCCTGGAGACGTAAACGGAGCTCTTGTGCATTGTACCGCAACTGATATAACTCTGTGAGCATAGAACGGCCTCTAGCAACGAACTCCTCCTCCCACTCATCCAAACGCTTGCCATATGCAACCAAGTGATTAAGTTGACCTTGTTCTGTTGGAGGCTCGAGCATCGATGGGAGTGTGGTAATGGCATCTGATCTGTGTACAAGGCTAGAAATGTACTGACGAAGCTGTCTGATTTCAGCCTTGAGGGCTGCCTTATCTTCTCCGTCCTTCAACATTCTATCCCTGGCACTGTCTGTAGCAACTTGTAGGAGATCAACCTGAGTCTGGCGTGTGCTACGACCAAGGTTGACTGTGATAACTTCAAAGTCTTGAGATTCCAACTCGTTCAAACTCTTCCCCTGTGGAGGTATAGCAGTCTCAACGACAATCTCCATGTTAGTATTCCTCTCTACGTGGACCATGTTCTTGATCCTCTTGTCTGGCGCATCTTGATAAACCTGATCAAAATTTGAATGATTAAGAACATAGGATGGCTGCCTTCTCTTCCTTCCCAGCTGAGACTCAATCCAAGACTGGTCTCGGGTAATGCTACTGAAAGGGTCTATACTAGCAATAGGAGGCTGTGACGAGAGTGAATATGTAGAAGAACCACTGTGAGATGGGGAATCTAAATCCAATTGAATGCGAATTGGGACTGGTGACTGCTCCGAAACTGGTGTAGGAACTTGAGGCTGAACCTCAGGCACTGGCGGACTCTGAACTGGCCTTGGAACTGGCTCTGTGATAGGCTGTCTGTCAGGCTCCGTATGTGTATCAGTGGCAAGCGCCTTTCCTTTTGAATTGTTTGGCGCTTGACCTTTCTTAGGAGGGTTACTCCTTTTCTTCTGTTTAGGTTTTGATGAGGAAGGTAGTGAAGGATTCACCACTACTGGCGGCTCTGCTCTAGGCACACTTACCCTCCTGGTCCTCTTGCTGTCGAGGTAAAGTATATTGTTTTGAATAACTCTACTTGACCTCTCTTTCACCGTTGCATACTCCTTGGCATACCAATCAACTGCTGGCAACGACTGTGTGTTGACCTGCTCTCTGAAAAACTGAGGAAGAACTTCTCCCTCATCATCTGATAAACCTCCCACATCTTTTGATAAGAAAACAGAAATCTGTGAGAGAGAGAAACGGCCATAACTACGTCTGCGAACCTCAAAGTCATCTGCGCAATTTTCCCAATAATCCTCCATAGAAGGATCATGATATGCGCGCCGAGCAAGGCGAGTTGTGTAATGACCTAAAAGATCATAGGTACGTGCCTCAACAAGATATTTGAGATGATATTTCTCAAGCTCCTGTCCTTGCAACTTTGGCATCAACTGCTGTCTTGCACCAATACATTCCAAACTGAAAAGGAAAGTTGGCAACTGGTCTATGTTTGCGGCGTAGAAGACGATGAACATCATGCAACTGCCTCAAGAACTCCATAAAGACTGTCTTATCCGAAGGATAACGTGGAAGCATAGCTAGATTTCCTATAAATCTATATACTCGGATGTAGGTGTATGTTGGGAACTGAATAAACCAATCCGCCCAACCATCCATCGCTGCTCTAGCAACTGCCGAGATACGAATGTGCAACTCCCGGTCCAAGTTTTTCACTGTATAAGTCAGGAAAGCCTCGTGAACACGCTTGAACTGACGTTCAGCCTTAGTGAACTCAAGCTGATCATAATACTGATAGACTTTCTAAACACTGAGAATGCCCACGGTGTTTAGTCCTCGGAACTGACCCTGATAAGCAATCAAGTACACGAGATAAGAACACATGTGAAATTCATGAGCAACTAGGAAACCAGTGATCTGCTTGTGGATAATATCGTTGATGAAGGATGCCTAGTCATAATGCTCCTGCCCAGATATGATGCGACCAACGATGTAATACATCCAAGGCTGGAAAACATTAGCATGTGATTGACCTGAGACACGATTCAAGAGTGTAATTAGAATCGAGTACTCATCCTTGTACTCACCACGACCCACATTGTTTGGCAATCTATTCTTCGCTTGTTTTAACCATCTTTCTGCCATTTTATTCTGGCACTTGTCCACATCAGCATTGAATGCATGCTCGCACTGCTCCATAGAAATAACTAAACTGTTCGAGTGTTGAGGTATACCAAAACTTCTTTCCATGTCCAAAGGCTTGAGATTGCAAATAACTCGTCCATCTACTGACACTATCTCATGAGTAGTAGAGTTGTAATGCTTAATACAAGACATCACGGACTCAATACAATGAACGGAGATAGGTATGGAAGCGGCCTCTAATAATCCGGACTGCTGAATGTTCTAAATAATCGAACTTCTAATCTTGACTGGATCTAAGACTGCTTTTGGCAGCACTTTGTGAAGATCCGTCTCAACTGTCCTGATGAAGTCGTGAGTAAGGACTAATTTGGTCCTGTATTCGAGCTGAGTGTATTGCATTCTAAAAAACTCGCCTGTTGACTGTGAACTTGACTATGTTCTGACAAGATTTCTGGAAAGCTAAAAATACCCTGCTGAGGCTAAAAATAGCCTTTTGAAGAGTTATTTTCGGCGAAAAATCTGAGATATGGGTTTTTTCCAGAAAAAGATTCTAAGACAATCCAGAAGTCAGAAATGCGAAAATCTAACCTCTACTCGACCATGCAAAGAGTTTTCAGTTTGAGAAAATTAGAAACTCGAGAACGAATGTTCTGAAGTTAAAAATTCCTAAAAAATCAAACGCACGATTTTAATTTGAGGAAGTTATATAGGAATGATCTAGATGTTTAGACCATAGTTTGCGGACTCGGCGGACTTGCCACGGACTCGCCGCGGACTCGGGAGTCCATAGGCGAGCCGAGTCGACTCGCCACGGACTCGGGAGTCGAGTCTAGGAGAGTCCTGGGTCGGGACGTGGGAGTCCAACCTCCGAGTCCTGAGGTCAGACTCGGGAGTCCCAACTCAGGACTCTCCTATGTGGCTGGGAGTCAAAAGGGGTTAAAAAGAGTCCTGAGGTTGGACTCGGGAGTCCCAACCCAAAACTCTCCTGTGTGGCTGGGAGTCAAAAGGGGTTAAAAACCCATGTTTTTTTTAACTTTTTCTTTCATTTTAACACTCAAGTTTGTGAAATAGAGGTCTGCAAATTGAATTGGGGTTGAATAAGTAAACGTTTATAATCTTATGATGTTATACATTGAAACTATGAGTATTTGATGACTATGAGTGATTAAATTTTAATTATTGAGTGTTTGATGATCATATGACATGTGTAATCTTTGAATTATGAGTGTTTGATAATCAAATTAGGCTCTTATGTTCTCTAAATGCATTAATTTGTTTTTGTTTTTTTGTAAAACTACGGTTTTTTTTTTTTGCCGAGTCCTAGCTGAGTCTTTTCCCGAGTCCGTGCCGAGTCCCGAGTCCGAGTCATATTTTTGGGTTGCCGAGTCTGCGGCGAGTCCGAGTTTTCCAACTATGGTTTAGACTTATCAAATTCGCCAATTTCAGGAACATGCGAATTGGATTTTGAGAGAAATTTGAGAATCAAGGAAAAAAAAGACGTTTTTTATAAGCTCTTTCTTCTGTGAAAATCGCTCTTGTTCTTCAAATTTGTTGATAGTTGTGAACTAAAACCTGCAAAAAGAGTGAATTAATGAAATCGCCTTTGATTGTTGATGATGAATTTGCCTTTGCTTGTAAAATCGCCTCTGCTCTGAAGAATTGCGAATTTCTCTTAAAGTTGTGAGAATGAACAATGATGGCGCCATGCTTAAATAAAGAAAATTCGTACCATCTTGTTCACTGCAAGATTTAAAACCTTAACAGAAATAGAAGGCTTCTGATTGGACCCCCTTCAGTTACACTGCTACTGACTTGAAGTTCAAAATTTAAATAATAATAAAATATTCATTATGCAATTTGCAAAGGCGCCTAATTTTAGAAAATCGCCATTTAATGCAAAAATATGCAAAACAAATATTAAATATTATTTAACTTTAGTTGACAAAACGAATGAAGCTTTAGGATTCACCGGCTAACTTCACTGATTCCGAAAAGTCATTATTTGGCCTCATAGGCGTCCAATTGCTCAAGATATTGCATTTTTTATTAACTTCCTACTTTGTAGCTGAGTACAAAGTTACAACTGACCATCTTCGACATTGATTTTTGGGTGACCAGCCGATGCTGAGACTGAGCTGGTGTATTCACTGCGAAGCCTGCAGAGCAAGGAAGAAATGTCTGCTGGGAGTCATCACTGTAAAATCCATCATTTAACACCTCGAAGAATTAGGCGCCCTTGATTAAATTGACTTTCAGGAACTAGACAACCATTTCCCCAAACTGCCATCTGATGCTTCAAACGGCTGCCGACAACGAACGGTGAACCCTGCTAACAGGCAACCAAGCACACTGCATGACTGGAGGTATTTCGCATCCAACGAATATACACAAGGCATCTGAAAAGTGCATTAAGGGCCTCAAAAGTAGAAGCGCCCCTGGCTTGAGAAGGCACAAACACCATCTTGACGAAACAACTCTCCACCAGATGCCCTACTTTGACCTCTGATATTTGGAGCTGGGATGGCTTGATTCGAGCACTATCTATCTCGACGCGCAGCCAAAAGGACATACGAGAGACGTTTCTAGAGGCGACGAAGCAAGAAAACTGCTTCTAAGACCTCAAATAGAAAGGCGCCTTTCCCAAGATGGAATAGACGACCAGACTTAGCCATTTTCTGAGTTGTCTTCGTTTTATAGTGTTTCCTCAAAGACCTCGCACGTACGAGCGTTTGCCAAAACCCGAAGGCTGACGGCTGGGCTCGTCGGATAGCTAGAGTAATTACACTCAAGTCTCGTGAAGACTTCGAACGTGAACAACCTCATTTGACAGGCTTGAAAGCTAGGCGCCTTTGGCCTACAGAAATACAATGAAATTGATATGCCAGTCCGCCCGTGAAA
The DNA here is from genome assembly GCA_007258455.2 of Sequoia sempervirens. Classification (NCBI taxonomy): domain Eukaryota; kingdom Viridiplantae; phylum Streptophyta; class Pinopsida; order Cupressales; family Cupressaceae; genus Sequoia; species Sequoia sempervirens. The sequence goes on from VDFB02297615.1 coordinate 152,907, forward strand.
TTACGTGCTTGGTAGAATCTCTGCCACAATCTCTCAGAATGTCGGATTAATAGGCAACTTGGTGCATCGCGAAACTGGACTAGAGTAGCACTGATGTCAGGAAGACATCATCTGCAAATTTTGCCATCTTAAGGGTCATCTTGAAGGGCGCCCCTGAGCTACAGGGGCGCAATTCAACATCTGAAGAAGCTCTTGTGATGTAAACTCTCCTCATAAGCTCATCTTCTGACGCTGACTGCCGGAGCTCCGAGACTTGGATGACTGCGTTCGATAGCTCGTCGGACAGGCAGACTAGTCGTGAAGAGATTGACTGCATCAACCATCAGAAATACCAAGATCTATCCCTCCTTTAAAGAATGCGCCCTCAAGCTACAGGGGCGCAAAAGCTGGAAAAAGACAAGCTTCTGCAGACTGCAACTTCTGGAATCTTCAAATTTTGATGCCTGTAACCGGAGTTACGAGTCTTGGATAACTTCGTTGGATAGCTTATCGGGTAGGCAGAATAACTCTGAAGAGTTTGACTGTATGCTTGAGCATTTATCACAAAATTTAGACCTTCAAAAAGAAGGGCGCCCCTGGGCTACAGGGGCGCAATTCTGCTTTTCCTTGAGAAATCTTCAAGAATTGACCATTGAAATCATTATTTTGGCCACTGAAATGACCATTCAAAAGTATAATTGTTGTCGTGAAACGCTTCTCCACCGTGAAATGCCTTGTTCTGAGTCTCTGATTAAGGTTCTGATCAATGAAACTGCCTTTGACTGACAAAACATTAACAAAACTCCATGCTTGATATTGTCCAAAAACTGTATTTTACATCATTTTAGCAAGGTTTAGACTATTTTATGCAAAATGCCTTGATGAAGCAAAAAAAAATTTGGTTTGGGTACAACACAAATGAACATAATGGATATAAATGGAGGGGGCAATGGACCAAGTTTAACCAAGCAAAGAGAAAACATTTGTGCAAATAACATTTAGCAAAGAGAAACATGCCATTTCTCTTGTAAATAGAGCATGAAAAATATGTATAAATGACTAAAACTCCAAATACTAGATAAAGCCTTGTTTATGGAAATGTGTGCTAGTAGAGATAGGAAGCACATAAATTGTGCACTTGTTTTATATGAAAACAAGTTGTGCATTCTTTTTATACCAATACAAGTTGTGCACTTGTTTTATATTAGTCATGCACATATTCAAAGAACCTCTCATGGTTAAGTACACTAGAACACATAAAATTTAGAGAATATTGTTTTGAAGGGAAATGAATCATAAAATGTACCAAACATCAGCAATGCTTACCTTTTCATCTGAGCGCACAAGGACAGTAGAATCAGCTCCCAATTCTCTTGCTGTAGATAAGCGTTTCTCATCAATGTCTGTCATTACAATTCTAACAGCACCAAAGGCACGAGCAACAAGCATAGTTATCAAACCAATTGGACCAGCTCCCAATATCAACACACGTGTACCAGCTTGAATGCTAGCACGGCGACAAGCATGCACACCCACACTAAGAGGCTCACACATAGCACCCTCTTCTAGAGACACATTGTCTGGTAATTTGTGGCACAAATATGCAGGATGCACCACCTACAAAACATTGCATAGATATTTTCATTATTAGAAACAAACTTCTAAAAAAACATCTATCAGCTACAATGTTGTAAAATTTTGAGCTATCAAAAACCCAGGAACCTTGGCTAGCAGAAATGAGAAATAAGATGAAAAACATGGTCAGATGAGGTTGTGCATAAGAAATGGTTTTAAGTACACATGCATATATTTCACATTTTCTGATTTTTAGAAGTAATAGACATGAAACATTGTATGGCTGTATGAAATCAAAAGATGTGATTCAGAACCATATTTTCTTATAAGAAAGGATGTGCCTAATGTCACAATAGTTGTAATCATCTTCAGTGATAATTGTAAAAATTTAAAAAAATCATTTATCATCAGGTGTAATCTGTAATGTCCCAATTTTTTATGTCAGCATGAAATTGAATAATTATTAATTAATCTAAGTTGTCGAAAAGATGTCAAATTAAAAAGGACAACTTCAATTAATGGTTTGAAAGTAACTTAAATATTAGACAAGTTAAATTAGATTGATTAAGTTACTTTTCGATGAGTTCTCAAAAGATAAAATTAAAAGTGAAAATGGGAGTAAAGGAGAATTCAAGAAGACTGGAGCAGTTACGTGAGGGAAAAGAACAAAAGTTTTGGTGAGCTCAGGAAGGCTTGGTTATTTACTGGTTTAGGAAGAAACTAGGTTTCTCAAGACTTGAGGACGGAAAACCTACAAGTTCATTGATTTGGATGAAAACCCAAATCTATAGCAGGTGGAACCACTCAGGTTTCACGCTTGTTTTTAATCATTGGCTAATAAGAAAATCTTGGATGTCTTGTTTCTATACTAAACTCAGAGATTGAATGGACCCGAATTCCAATAAGGAGCGCACCTTTGACTATGCTGTAGTTTCCAATCCGTAACAATCTAGGTGAAAAGCGTAACAATTAATAGCAGCCAGGCAGGGTTGATGTGGCAAGAGAATGCATTAGATATTATTGGATGTTTAAAATCTGGAGTTTAGCGCTATTGGTATTCTCTGGTGTTCACTAGAGTATTCATTTGCTTGAGAATCGATAGAAAGGGATATCCAGTGTATAAGGTAACAGTCAACTGCTGAGTCGAATTGTTTTTTGGAGGACATTTTATTAAATGATTCTTTGCCTTTGGTATGCCATCTTATAAATGAAAATTGCAAATTGAATCAAGACAAAGATACAAGGCTACGGGAGAAAGATCACTTTTGGGATTGAGCATTGGAGTATTAAAGTTCAGTGATGTTTGAGTGAAATGAATCGACATTTTGGAGCCGTTGAATTTCAAGAAGGTTAGCATTGATATGAGCTGAAGCTATCGCATAACTATAAGGAGTCGTGGTGTTTCGTAACTTAAAGAAAAGATTTTATATTTGCCATTACTCTGAGTATTATGCTTTGGGAGACTTATTAAAGACTGAAGAATATTTACAAACTGCGGCAAGAGATGTGAAGGCCATAATTATTTGGGAATATTGTGTTTTGAATAGCCGTCACCTGTATTAAATATTGTGAATATGATGCAGAGGACGGGTTTCCATGAAAAGTCGGGAAAAATATAAAGCATATGAGTCGCTGTAAAGGAACTGTCGACCTTCATTTGACATAACCTGTATATTGTGATTACTGGAAGATTATAGTTGAATCTCTCTCACATTGCATGAGAGGGCACGATGTTGGGCATGAAACGGTAACAACAATAGATATATTGTTCCAGCTGATTTAATTTAATATTGTAGGGAGTTTGATATTCTTGTCGGGTGCTTCAAAGTTCAAAGGGCTCTGTTAGTTTCTTCCGCAACAGGGGGAACCACGGGTAAAGGTGGAACCGTTTCTTGCTTGTGCCATCGAATTCCTGAAGGGAGTCAAACTCTCGAACTCTATAAGGGAGCGACACATATGTAGGCTGTTGTCAAATGTTTTAGAGGATCATCGCATAAGACAAGAAGGAGGTGAGTCAGTCGATGGATATTTAATATAAGCAATGCTGCCGCTTGGGAAAAAAAGGTGTGCTTCTTGGAAATCGATTCATATGATTTTAAACTCTTATTTCTATCGGGAATATTGCATTATCTTGGGAGGCAATAATAAGCTTTGGTGGAAGTTGGAAATACTTGAGCAGTCGGGAGCTGTTCCTATATACTTGCAACTGGGAAATATATTAACTCCAACGCCATAAAGTTCTGAAGCCGCATGGTTTCTTTATGCGATGTTCTGCCAATTAGAAGACTAGACTTGAAGCTGAGTATACCTCAGGTACTACAGTTTTTAAAAACTGTTTGGTAGTACGCTGAAGAAGGATCACATCTTTGTCATGGAGTGCCAGGTCAGAACTTGTTAATATCAATCTCTGTTGTCATTGTGAATATTAATTGAGCAACTCTGGGTGTATTTTTGTATCAGATGGAAGTATATAAAATACATATAGTCTATTCAAATGTCAAGGAATATTTTAAAATGTATCTTACTAGGCAAGTTTCATTGTGAAAAATACGTATCTTGTGAATTGTATGGATCTTAATTCCTTCCCTGGAAGAGACAATCTGTATGTCTGTATGTACACTCAAAAACAGCTTCCAGGCAAATTGTTTGACGAAATGCCTGGCCCAGTTAGTCAGTGAAATAGCAAAAAAATTTACATGCAATTTGGGGTAGACCATTACATAATCATGGGTACATAAACAAAAGTAAAAAAAATTTCACATAAGTTTAATTGGATCCAACTGTAATCAGGGTGGAAAGTGTTGCAGTGCTTCTAAATGACAAATGATCTCTTCAATTTATAAAATTTTGGACAAAACCAAAAAATGACAAATGAAAGTTCATAATTTTACAAAAAGAATTAATATGGAAGTAGGTTTTCAAGGAAAATGAGCACCGAACTGTATATTTAATTGTTGTGCCTCAGAAATCAAGCCTTCACTATGTCTTTTCTGCATAGAGAAGAATGTATGGGAGACAAACTAAGATAATCTGGTTTAGAGTCCAGCTAGTCCAGCTTTTTCTAGGAAACAATAATCCAATGCCTTAACAGTTTGCATTTGTCACAATTCCCACTCTTAAATATAAACCTAACAATTCAATATACAATCCAATATAATTGTTATATATCCAAATATAAAACAACAATTATATCCTTAAGACATATTTAGAGGTTTTCAATAGTTAGCTTGGGTGGAGTGGTTTTCATTGCTATTGATAGTTCATAAATGGATTATGCAAAGTCGACAATCTTAGACCTTAAAGAATTATGGCAATAGCCAATGCCTATTTGTGAATATTCATTAATGACTCTGTTAGAACTTAGAAGTTTCATACAAAATTATACTAAACAAGAGCTGCAGGGCAGCCAAGTTCCTGCCAAAACAGCAAGGGCAGTTTCATCTTGGCTACATATTTCTTTTTATGTTTTGATTTTTTGGTTCTGGACATGATACAATAGCAAGACTTGTCAAGCCAAGTGTTGAGCCAATTGTTGATCATTTGTATAACTTAGAAATTGACCATGAGCAGTCCTCTAGCTTCATAACAACTATTATAAGATTCTTTTTAACCACAACACCACTGTGACAATGCACTAACAATTTAGAGGATGCCGACTACTTTTTCACATTTCTTGCGTAGTTTCATATCATAGATTCAGGCATACGGGCACATTTCTGTAGTTTTGTAACACAATTCAAATATGGATATAATATACTAGTTTCTTAGCACAACAAATGTAGTACTATAGGCAATATGTCTATTGTACCCAAAATAAATTTTGGCATTCTGCTTAAATTGAGCTAAATCATGTAAAAATGCTGTCAAAAGTCTGTTTTAGGTCAAACCAAACATAGGGTTTTTGTGGGTTTCTGTCAAGGAACATATGTGTAAATTTCTGAAAAAATTGAAAATTAGGGTTTCAAACCCCTATTTTTAGGGAGACCCTTGAAAATAGGACCTCGGAAATGACTGAAAATGATTTTGATAGGATTAATCGACTTCACGATCACACTGGTCAAGTCAAAATCATCAAAAAACATGTTTTACTCTGGTGGGTCTATTTTCATTTTTCAGGGAGAAAGTTAGGAGCTCCGCAACCATTAATGGCAGATAGGCCAGTACCAGGTGCTGAAAGCTAAGCTTCAAAAGCTTCAATGGAGAAACCATGGCGGAAAATGATAAAAAAGATGCTGTTTGATGGAGGAGGTTTTCAAAACTGAAAATGCCAAAATTTGGCTAACTCTGGAAAAGCCACACCTTGCTACCTAGGAGGATATTCAGGCAAAAGGTCAAAAAAGTGCCCCTGCTGAAGAAAGGTGCCCTTGGATCTCAAAGGCCAAATGCAGTCATCAAATTCATCTGAAGCAGTCATCTTCGTGTTCCTGTTGGCTTTCCAACACATCGTTCTGCGAAACCATTTGATTCAGAGATCACCGACAAACATCAATGTAGTATGAAGTCGCTGGAAGTAAGAAACATCCGAAATGGCAATTCAACATGAAAAAGGCGCCCCTATTGAGAAAAGGCACCCTTGAACAAGGTGTCCCAGATGTCAGTTCCTGAGAAAAGTTGTCTTCGTGATATATCCCTGGCTTCAACCCAGCTTTGCAACAAACCTGTCAGCCAGACTGCGAGACAAATCAAACAACAACAATAGTCGATCGTCAAAACATGCAAAATGGAAGATAAATCAGTGAGCTCCCTTCTTTTTGAGACACTTGATGAAGTTATCAACAACTGCTTTATACAAGGCATTTGCTCAGCTCTCTTCCAGCTGCACGTTCACAAGACCTGTCAAGCAGTTAGAGGCAGTGATCAAACAAAAAACGCCAAAGGAGAAGACCGAATGAAGAACATGGAAAAATGTGTTAAGTGTTAAGAAAAAGTGCCCTTGCTGAGGAAAGGCGCCCAGTCTTTTGGGCAATCAGATGCAGTCTTCAAACTTGGTGGCCTCCAGGACAACCTCCTCCGTTTTGATCGATCTCAACAATGAAACTGTCAGCGAAGACATCCGACAAATCAATCATTTGACGAAAAAGATCAAATTGAGGTAGCTTACAATATGAAAATAATTGGTCAAAAAGTCAAAAGTGCCCCTATTGAAGAAAGGCGCCCATGCTTTTGAAGGCTTGAAAAAACTGATTTTCAGGAGTTGTGAAACCAGTCATCCTTTCCAAGACTAAGCTGATTATCCGATGCATCGTCAAGTGAGATCATCAGACTGGTCAGTCAACGACAATATCAGATTCAAGAACGGATGGTCTAAATGGAGAAATTGAAGAACAGTCATGAAAAATTGACTAAGTCAGGTGTAAAAGCGCCCCTGCTGAAGAAAGGCGCCCAGTCTTTTGGAGCCTTAGATTTAGTTATCAGGATTAACAGCTCCCAGGCACATCTCTTTAGGATGGTTCCATCTCAACAACGGATCCGTCAGCAGCTGCTCAAGATCAACTGAACGGCCGGGAGCAAGGATCGAACAAAGGCTCTTAACCATGGAAAAATAATGAAAAAAGTGTTCAAAATCAAAAAGGACGCCTAAAATAGTCAAAGCAAGATTTGTTGACTTAAGTTAGAGATTTTGGAGGCAAACTTGGTTCAAACATCCCACAATCAGTGGAAATCAGTTTTTAGAACTCCAGATCAAGCCAAATCACTCCAAAATCATGAGTTGGTGCCCAAACTTGAAGGATTCAAACTTGAATCATTATAAACCAACTCTAGGTGTCCCATTTCATTATTTCTTTTGCAGGTTGAGGGATAAAACAGCCATTTGCTCTCCAAGGTGTATTTTCAAGATTTGAAGGAGGTTTTGGACCGGTCTTCGTTATTTTTGAAGATCAGTGGCACAAAGGGATTTCTTCTCAGAGGTTGCATCCAGAAGTATATTTTTTCCAGAAGGGCAACAATAACTTCCAATCTTCCTCTTATCTTCTTTCTCTCTTCTATCTTAAATTTCTTGGATGTCATAGAAAGCAGTAGAATATCACAGATCTGGCCAACTGGGTGTGATCAACACAGTTTTTCACCAAACCCATCTCTTGAAAATTTTCAAAATCAATAAAGTTGCCGCCTCTATTTTTAGGGATTTTTCCGGAAAAGTCACAAATTCAAAAATCCAACAAACTGGGTTTGTTCAGTTTTGAAGCACGAACAAAACCCATGTGTCAGATTTTTTCCAAAAAATACTTCTCGACAGGCGGCGCTATTTTTAAGGATTTTCAAAAGCTGTCAGAACAGGGTTGTGTGCACAATTGATCTTCAAGTTTTTCAAGATGCAATACTCCCAGGTATAATACAAGACCAAAACAATCTTGTACCATGACTTCCTAAAAACGACAGACACCGACTTACATCAAGTGAACCCAGAGGTTGACTTAGAAAATTTGGAAGGAATAGACCATATCACTCTACAAAACATAGAGCAATCCGGATTGCTAGAGGCGGCATCTATCGCCATCACATTACAGAGCGTGGAGCTTGTAGTTGCTTGCATTAAGCATTACAATCCTACCACACGAGAAATCCGATCAGTGGATGGAAGGGTGGTTTGTAGCCTTAAGCCAAAAGATGTGGAGAAATGCTTTTCTATTCCACCATGTTCTGAAAACGTGGTCATATTTGTGAAAGAATGCGAGAGGGCATTCAAATCTTCAAAGGATAAGTGTCAGCAAAGAATGGCAGAAAAATGGTTAAAAGTGCAAAAGGCCAACTTGCCCAAGAACGTGAGGCGTCAAGAATTCCGTAATGAGTATGTTGTGATGATCATGCTACTCAACCGGATCACTGGTCAAGAGGAAGGGAACCAATTTCAGCCATGGATGTACTACATCATAGCTAAAATTGTTAGCAACAGAGAGCACTATGACTGGCCCGCTCTCATCGGTTATTCACTCCACCAGCAAATAACAGGGTTCTTAGAGGCTCACAAATCCCATTTGTGCTCATAGTTAGTATACCTGATAGCCTTCCAAGGCCAGTTCAGAGCACTAAATACTGTGGGAACCTTAGGCATGTAGAAGATCCATGAACATTTTCCACGTGTTGAGTTTACACTTGCAGAAAGGCACTTCAAGCGGACTAATGACCTTTACACAATGCACGTCGTAAGGGACCTTGACCACGAGATGCATGTACGTATATCACCAGCAACCAAGGAGGCAATGGTGGACTGGGTGGATTGGTTCATCCAATTCCCCACCTTCACCTATATACGTGTATATAGATACGTTGGTCACCCTGCTATGCTACCTTGCTACCCTTTAGATAGGGTAGTTTTCATGGAGTTCTTGTGACAATTGGCCGAAGTTCATTCTCACCTACGCCTAAAGAAGAAGCCAACTATGAGCTTTCCTATTCAGATGGGTCTCTACCGATGTAAAACAACAGTAGATGCCAAGCTCATGTGCCACTTAATCTCAAATACCACATTGAGAGAAGGTCTTATGATCCAAGGGGCCTATATGCTGCACACCTTGAACAACGCTCATCACACGAGTCTTCCATGGAAGACTACTAGGTCAATTGTGACGATGAGTATGATGTACGAAGAAGGAAGCCGTTTCAAACTTCCGTAAATTGCTGACTTCATGTCAACAAATGTGGAAGGACTATCTGACGATGATGGGGAAGTCATTCTCCCCTCATTCTTCGTAGACCAAGTGGACTCACAGCCGCTTGGAAGGGTAAATTGGTACGCCAAAGAGAACACATCTAGAGAGGAAAGGACAAGTAGAGTTGTGAGGAACAGTCAACTCTATTTGGACAGCAAGAAGACGAGGAAGGTAGTAATTCCCATGGGGAGTTTGGACATCTTGTTGAGTCATTATTGTACTCACACTACTTTTACAGTGCCACGGGGAGTTTGGTGTGTATGCTTTGGAATTTCCATCACAATTGCATCTACCTTCATACGAACAATGTCATGTGAGGTAAGTTGTGTGTATCTTGTATTCACAACCTCATCTACCTTCATGTGAGTGTGACTTGTATGAGCACACCTTGTTTCAGTTGCAAGTACATTTGTCCTTCTAATGTTGCTTCTTTACCTTTTTACACTACATTGTGACATAGATTTCAACAAGCCTATCATACCTCTCCCTTGTTAGCATTGAGAGGTGTATCATACTATTTATGTTAATGCTTCCTTGATTCATTTTAGTGAGCTATGTATCTAATTTTTGTTCCTATGAACTAGGCAGATGCAAATGCTGATTACCCATACATTTTGGCATGATGGCAAACATATCATATAGACACTTATACATACTTGTTTATGGAGGCTACCTTCCATGTTTTTCAGTTGATCAATGATTTTAAGACTATTGGCATTTCATTTTCAATGGCCAAATTGTATCTTAGACTACTATATGTGCTTTGTTTGAGTAGTGTCCTTGATGTCACTTGTACATAGTGTGTGCCATCTATATTTTTTACTATCAGACTGTTGTGTTGTAGCCATATAAGCATTGTTCAATTAGGATCATTGAGATCACTCATGCAGATATGCTCTTCTTTGATCCTAACCTCCATCATAATTTTAGTGGAGGTTTTAAGATTCTAGTAGTTGTTAGTAGCTTGTTCATGCTCCATGGAGTTCATGTTCATCTTCTTGTTCCTAATCGTCAGGGACATCTTTAAAGGAGCCTCTAAGTCTTTTTCATTTCTCTCTTTTTGGGAGGAGTTTTTTCCTATGAGTTTTCTCCTTTTCTTCTTTTTGAGAGAAATTTTCCAGATGTGTACCTTGTAAATTTTAATGAACAGATTATATGCACAGAAAATTAATTCAAAATCAAACAATAACACAGCAGATACCCTGGGAAAACCCTCCTCTTGAGGGAGAAAAACCCAGCAACAAAGATCACTCTTATATATATAAATGGCGACAACAAATCTCTTTACAATGAGGCCAATTACAAGGCCAATCTTCAGCACCTAACATAGATGCAATGGCTGATAATAATCTGCACTTCTTTGATAACTAATTCTGCCCTTGAATAGATTCGCAATCTGCTCTTAAGGAAATTCGCACTTGACTGAAATAAGTCGAACTTGATAATAGCAAATGATAAGAGAACTCCTATATATACAATTTGAAGAGGCACCTCCTTCTATAAGGCAAGTCGGCCAAGTAATGAATATATATTTCTTACAAATAAATGTGTCCAATAAATGATGAGTCGTCCTTAAGATAATCGCGCCAATCATGAAGGAGGTCGGCCTTGGATGAGTCTTTATTTCTTTAACAAATCGTTGCCATATATATATAAATTAAATAGCCTTAAAACTATCATTTACTTTATTACGTTTGAATATCAAATCTCGAAGCTGTTTATCATTAAAACTCCCTCTCAGCTAAAGAGAATACTTCCAACTGCTCAAAACAAATCACCTCAACATGATGCCCATCACATTGGCTACAACTAGATGTGAAAAAGAAGAATATCACCTCAACGTGATATTAGATATCGCCTCAACACGATATCAACCATAATGGCTACAACCATACTATGGTAAGTACAAGTGTTCATCACTTGCGTGATGTTGTCACCTCAACGTGACTTTCACCATGACTTTCTCAGAGGGTGAAACACAAGTACAACATATGTCATGGAGTCTCACACATGACATCCACCATGGCTCAGCTCAGAGGGTGGAAACAAGGGCTTTCACCTCAAATTCCTCCGTCTCAGAGGAAAATGCATTAACAAGGGCTTGCACCTCAAATTCCTCAGATCTCGAGGAAAATGCGCTTAACAAAGGGGATTTCACCTTGAACTTCTCTCCTGAGAGAAGAACTCATTAAACAAGGCTCGATCATGAGACTCTTTCGATCAAAGTGGATTCTCCACCATACCAAACATCTGGTACACAAACTTTATCTTGAGAGCGGTGAGAATATCTGCCGTCTGCTCATCAGTGCTGATGTACCTCAACTGTACAGCCTTCTGCAGTACCATATCTCTTATGTAGTGGTACTTGATCTCAACATGCTTGGTTCTGTCATGGAATACAGGATTGACAGAAAGCTTCACACAACTCTGATTATCACAATGAATGATAGTAGGCTCCATTGTTTGTCCAAACAATCCTGCAAGGAGCTTACGAAGCCACACTACTTCTCGAGTTGCCATACAAGTTGCAATATACTCTGCCTCTGCTGTACTTAATGCTATAGATGACTGCTTCCTGCTGCACTAGGAAATCATAGCTGAACCCAAACTGAAGCAAAAACCAGAGGTGCTCTTCCGATCTGTGACACAACCTGCCCAATCAGAATCAGTGAACCCATGTAACTCCAAGTCTGCATATGAAGTATACCTCAACCCATATCCAACTGTGCCATGCAAGTATCTCAGGATATGTTTAGCTGCAACAAGATGTATCTGTCTCAGATCACACATAAACTGGCTAAGTACACTCACTGCATAGCAAATGTTAGGTCTAGTGTTAACTAGATACATCAAGGATCCAATTAGCTGTCTGTACAAAGTAGGATCCACCAAGTCTGAATTTGCTGCAGCCTCCTTCAACTTGAGTAAGTTGGTCTCCATAGGTGTGGACATGGATTTGCAATCCATCATACCAAATCTCTTAAGTATATCAATGGTATACTTTCCTTGACTTAGAATCATCTCATCTGGCTTCTGCCAAACTTCTAATCCAAGGAAGTAATGCATGAGCCCAAGGTCCTTCATCTCAAATTCCGAAGTCAACTCCTTCTTACACTCAAGAATCAGGTGATCTTCTCCAGTAAGGATCAGATCGTCAACATATAAAACCAAATTATTGCATCACCATTGATTACCTTGAGGTAGAGATTTGAATCAGCATCATTCTTCAAGAAGCCCAAACTTGACAGGTACCGATCAATCCTTTCGTACCATGCACGAGGAGCCTGCTTAAGACCATACAAGGCCTTCTTCAATTTGCAAACATGTGACTCCTTCCCATGAACCTCAAATCCATCACGTTGCTCTATATAAAACTCTTCCTCAATCACTCCATTGAGAAAGGTTGTCTTCACATCCATCTGGTGAATCTTCCATCCTCTAGATGCAGCAATAGCAATGATGGTTCTGACAGAAGTATAGCGAGCAACAGGAGCAAATGTTTCTTCGTAATCAACTCCCTCTTTCTGAGAAAACCCGCGAGCTACAAATCTTGCCTTGTACTTCTCAATGCTTCCATCTGCAGCATGTTTAATCTTGAATAGCCATTTAGAAGATACCACAGACTTGCCCTCGGGTCTAGGAACAATATCCCAAACATCATTCTTAAGAATTGACTGATACTCCTCTATCATAGCATCTTTCCAAACCTGATGACTAGATGCTTCCTCAACACAGGTAGGCCCGGATTCTATAATCTAACTCATCAAAACAACAAGCTGGAGAACTTATGTGGCCTTTTGCTTTCTCTGAATGTGCCTCTAGGAGCTTCTAAAACACCGGCTTCTTGTATGAATGCGTTTGGCCCATAGAGGTCTCTTTCTCCCAATAACAATGTCAGTAGGCCCATCAATAGGTTCCAAGGGTTTAGCAGGATCAATATCTTCTTTTGGTTCTGAAGTCTCCCTTTGAATCTCAGGAGTATGGTCAACTTCCATATCTTGAGGAGACTCTTCATTATCAATCTCCATATGAATCCCCTTGGATCTCCTGAATGCAACATCTTCCTCGAATGTGACATCTCTATTGATCTCGATCAACTTAGGCACGGAATGGAGTGCAGTAGGCTTTGATGTCTCACTGTAGCCCACAAATATTCCCTTCTTGCGGAAAGAGATCAACAGTTCTCTTTTTCGCCCAGGAACATGATATGAGCCGGGACATCAGATCCTCAAGTGGTAGGCTACTACTGTCTGAGGCCTATTACGGAAGTCACTTATTCTCAAATCTTATGAGGACTTAAATTACGGGCATATCTGGCCGTCTGGAAATACGCCCATAAGAAAGGTTTGCAAATCTTGATCATGAATCCTTGGTTCTTTCTTTCACCACGGCATTTTGTTGAGGATTATAGGAACACAAAAACTCCCTCTTAATCCCCAATCGCCAGCCTTGCAAGTACCTTCATGCTTTCTGGTTGAACCAGAGTAGGCACAATCACCATCTTCTCCATGATAGGTAAAGGCTCGAAGTAGTAGGTGAGCCAATCTCGATGCCAAAGATCATAAAGACTTGAAGAGTCATGAACCAAAGCTTGTAAAGAGCGTGTGTAGACGCCTTGAAGGTTTTCATGTCTAACTCCAATTACTTGAGCATCCTTGAAGCTAGAGTTCTCCATCCATACTAGAACTTTGCCTTTGGAGAAGGCAACTTGATATCCTTTATCTTTCAAAGCTGAAATAGAAATAAGATTGCGCTTGATTCCAGGTACATAAAGAACATTACCCAACTGAAGTGAGATGCCGGAATCCAAATGAAGTGTAGAGGTCCCAATTCCTTTCATGGAGTAGCTAGCATCATCTCCAATGATGACTTGTTCAGAAGACTCCTTTTCCACCAAACTTGATAAATGCTCCTTAAAGCCGGTGATGTGTCGTGAAGCACCACTGTCGATTATCCAAGTGTTGGTGTCGGAAGGTACATTGCTTGATAATGCCGAATAGAACAAATATTCTCTTGAATCCTTTTGAGTAGAGGCATCATCAACATTCGCAACGGTGACTTGTTGCTTAGGTCTAGTTGGACAATACTTGGCAAAGTGCCCAAACTTGTCACACCTAAAACATTGAATCTTGGACATATCCCTCTTCTTCTTAAATGGAGGTGCATCATCATTTCCCTTGTCCCGATTCCTCTTGAAGAATCCTTTCCTTCCATCTTTTCCTTTGTTATTTGAAGTATGGGAGGCGAGAACATGAATATCTTCATTCTTTGAACTTTGACCAACGCCTCTTGCCACCAACCTTGATTCCTCTTGAATGCAATCAGATCTTAGGCGATCAAGCTTAGGCAATTTTGACCTTGCACTGATTCCCTGAATGTAGATTCCCAAGACAAAGGTAGACCATTGAGAGCAAGCATAGTCAGGTCTTTGTCATCAACCATATGCCCTATTGTCGAGAGCTGATCTCTCAAATCTGCAATCCTCATAAAGTATGCAATCACTGATTCACCTTTCGCCATCTTTACATGATGAAGTTGTTGCTTTAGTGCAAGTGCCCGACTGGTATTGTTGATTTCGTACATCTCTTCCAAGGTCTTGAGCATATCTCTCACTGTCTTCAACTTAGAGATGATAGGAACAATATGATCCTTGACGGAATCAACTAATATTTTCATTGCTTTAATGTCTTTCTTCACCCACTGCAACTTTTCTTCTTCCTCCTCAGGTTCTGAAGCGCTAGACTCCACGAACTCACCCAAGTCATTTTCACGCAAGGTAAGCATGATCCTAAATCTCCATGAAGTGAAGTTAGATGCACCCTCGAGTCTATCCTCGATCTTCAAACCATTCACCATCTTGACTAATGTAGATAGATGAGCAACTAGGGTATTTGTTGATTAGCAATAATCTGATCACGATCCTCTCAAACCCGCTTTGATACCATGTAAATTTTAATGAACAGATTATATGCACAGAAAATTAATTCAAAATCAAACAATAACACAGCAGATACCCTGGGAAAACCCTCCTCTTGAGGGAGAAAAACCCAGCAACAAAGATCACTCTTATATATATAAATGGCGACAACAAATCTCTTTACAATGAGGCCAATTACAAGGCCAATCTTCAACACCTAACATAGATGCAATGGCTGATAATAATCTGCACTTCTTTGATAACTAATAGTCTAATTCTGCCCTTGAATAGATTCGCAATCTGCTCTTAAGGAAATTCGCACTTGACTGAAATAAATCGAACTTGATAATAGCAAATGATAAGAGAACTCCTATATATTTAATTTGAAGAGGCACCTCCTTCTATAAGGCAAGTCGGCCAAGTAATGAATATATATTTCTTACAAATAAATGTGTCCAATAAATGATGAGTCGTCCTTAAGATAATCGTGCCAATCATGAAGGAGGTCGGCCTTGGATGCGTCTTCATTTCTTTAACAAATCGTTGCCATATATATATAAATTAAATAGCCTTAAGGCTATCATTTAATTTATTACGTTGGAATATCAAATCTCGAAGCTGTTTATCATTAACATACCTAATCAGGCCTAGTTGTTGGGACCCATATTTGCATCTTTCCATTTGTTTGTGTCTTGCTAAGTTGCAATTAAGGGGGCTGTTAGTGTGAAAAGGATTATTTACTAACCACTTACCTTTCTGCGTCTTGCTCATATTTAATTAAGTTTACTTGGGACATATACCTTGTGTCTCATGTCATAAGATTAAGACACTTGTCATAATTTTATGATGTTCTATGCTTCATGCATGCTATTTAGTATTAATAGTACAATTCTTATCTTAAGTAGACATGCTTTACTATTTAACTACTTTTTTAGAGTCGGAGTTTGACTTATTAACCATCTCTTAAATAAATTATTGTTTTTAGATAATTACTCTCCAAATCTTATTTGTAGCCTCTATCTTATCTATATAAGTCTTAAGAGCATAAAGATCATGTTTGATATATTCATTGTAGATGAGAGTTATTGAATTATTAATGACAAGCTAAGTTTTTTATGCAAATCTACTTGTGAAAGGTTTATTTGGCTTTGTATGATCCTTGGCTCATGTGAGTCCTTGAATGGACTTTTGCAATCATTACATGGAATATTATCTTAGAATAATTCAAATTGCACATGGTCAAATTTCAAAACAAAAAAAGTCCTACGTAAAATATTCTTGGAAGCCTTCAATATCAATCATAATGCTATCTTCTAAACTATATTGAAATAAAACTAAACTTAACTAGTGTTTAAAAAGAACTAAAACTATTCCCAAGTTAAAATAAAAACTCTAAAATTTATTAGTAGTTTAAATAAGCATACCATTTATCAATTGTAAGGTAATAGGTAACTTTTTTACTAACAGAGATACCGATATGAGGCCTCCTCATGCAAACATTTCACAATAATAAATGTAGTTCAAATTAGACAGTAATTACAGTTCAAGCTATAAAATAACTATATTTCAGATTTGTATAGCAAAATATATTTTTTATAAACAGTTTTCTTAAATAAAAATAAATAAATATCATGATAATATTCAGAAGTTCTGATGGGAGTGAGGTAAATTATTAAGGTTTTTAAGGAAGCATGTTTTGATTTCCTAACCCAACTCCATCGCATAAAAACAATCATGAATTCTGCCACAAAATAGCAATTACAACTTAATACAAACATTTACACAAAATTATGTAAAAGAACAATTCAAGGAAGACCAAATCTCCGCACAATAAAGCCAAATCAGGCATCAAATCTATTGAAAATAAGATTAAACTAATAAATAGAAAGCCTTAAGGAAAAATGAAACATTTAATTTTAAATTTATTTTTGGAAAAGTCACCATTCATTATTTTGGCCATACTTTGATTTGTTTTTGCTTTGAGAAGTATATATCTATATTTACTTTTTAATAGTTTTATATTTATACATATTTTAAATTTTTGATGTTTTAATATTTAAAAAATAATTGTGGACTCTAAATAGATTTTTTTCATAATCACCACACCAGATTCTTCTCCCCTACTAACCGTATAAGTTGAGCCTCTCAGCATAATTATTAACAACGTTATCAAATGTCTGATTTATCTCCAAGATGAATATACAGGAGTGTATGCCTATATACTAAGGGTTGGGGGACATGAAGGTTAGTGTGAGGCGTCAGATTATGTTACTAGAACCAGCATGATCTTCTACCACTTAGTCTTTCCAGTTTTTAAATTCATTTTCCATGTATTTCAAACCCAAAGGACTGTAGACTTCCACCTGACATGAGCACAACTTTTAAGTATAGCCAAATGGTCTTTGTTTGAAAAATCATTGCTGCAGTCTGGACTCTGCATGCAGCAGCAGGAGAATTTTGATACTTCCACTACTACCATTCTATACTCAAGAACTCCACGTCTACATGTATGTGTTGATGTTGTAGCCGCGGGCTTCATACTTCCAGCAATTTATTAATAAGCAATAAATTAATATAGCCGTTGGCTATTTATTTATTGGAGACGATTTATGAAGAGACGCCTTCATTTGCATTTGTAATTTATATTTTTGATAAGGCCGACATCATCTAAAGTTTGCCACCTTTTGTGAGACACACCCATTCACTTATGGATGACCTTTCATCTGTGAATGGACACGTTTATTGGAAACCATCTCATCGATTTGTATATAAGGGAGGCGCTGTTCATTCCTATCACTATCATTCATTCCATTCAAGTCAAGTGCGAATTTATCTACAGCAAGAGTTCGATATTGGAGTTCGATATTATTCTTCAAAGAGATCGATATCATTATTCAAGGAGTTCGATATTATATCTTTTGAGATTGCATCAAGTGTGGTGCTGTTAATTCGGCCTTGTGATTGGCCTCATTGTAAAGCGAATTGTTGTTCATTATTCAATATATAAAGAGATATATTGTTGCTGGGTTTTTCTTCCTCAAGTTGGAGGGTTTTCCTAGGGTATATGCTTTGTCAAATTGTTTGAGATTGTTCTAATTCTGCTTATTTAATTTCTGATCATAAAACTAACATGGTATCAAAGCGGGTTTAAGCAAGATCGTGATTAGATTTGTATAAGCAGCGAGATCTTTCTCTCTTATTCTCATCCTTGTGTGTCTATTTTAACTACGAAAATGGTGAACGGACTTAAGGTTGAAGATAGACTCGATGGTGCCTCTAACTTCACCTCTTGTAAGTTTAGAGTTCTCATTGCATTGGAAGAAAATGACATTCTTGAGTTTGTGGAGAGCGAGGTACCCGAACCATCCGATGAGACTGAGAAGACACAATGGAGGAAGAATAGCACAAAAGCCAAGAAGATATTGATTGATTTTGTGAAGGATCACCTTGTGCCTATTATCTCCAAGTTGAAGACAGCTAGAGAGATGTTCAAGACTTTGGAGGGTCTATATGAGATCAATAACACCAGCAGAGCGCTTGCATTGAGGCAACAACTTCATCACATCAAAATGGCGAAAGGAGATTCAATCATCTCCTTCTTTATGAAGATCACTGAGTTGAAGGACCAACTCTATGCCATTGGAGACATAATTGATGATCGAGACTTAGTCATGTTGGCGCTTAACGGTCTTCCTCAATCTTGGGAGCCTTTTATCCAAGGAATCAGTGGAAGATCTAAGCTACCCAAGTTTGATCGTCTTAGAGCAGATTGCATTCAAGAGGAATCAAGGTTGTTAGCAAGGGGTAATGGATGAAGTTCTCACAATGAAGACAATCATGTACTTGCTGCTCAAACATCAAAGAGGAAAGGAAGAGAAGGGAGAAAAGGTAACTTCAAGAGGAATAGAGACAAGAAATCGGATGTTGCTCCTGAATCAAAGAAGAAGAAGGATCTCTCCCATATACAGTGCTTCAGATGTGACAAGTTTGGTCACTATGCTAGAGATTGTGCAACAAGACCAAAGCAACATGCTTCTACTGCGGATGTGGATGATGTCTCTCCTTAGAAGGAATCAAGAGATAACTCAAGTGGATTTCTATTTATCTCAGCCCTATCAAGCAATGTTGCAATCGATAGCAACACATGGTTGATTGATAGTGGCGCTTCTCGACACATTATCGGATTTTGAGAGCATCTTTTAGGTTTGGTGGAGAGAGAAACCAACATTCAAGTAATAATCGGAGGCGATGCTTGCTATTTAGTGAAAGGTGTTGGAGCCTCCTCTCTTCACCTAGATTCCAGCATCTCTCTTCATTTGAGCGATGTTTTGTTCGTACCAGGTATCAAGAGGAACCTTGTATCAATTTCAGCTTTGGACGACAAAGGATATCAAGTTGCATTTTCTGAGGGAAAAGTTCTTGCTTGGCCAAAGAACTCTAGCATCAAGACAACCCGAGTGATTGGTGTTCGGCAAGAGAGTCTTTATAGACTTTCCATTCGTCCAATGCAGACATTGTTGCATGACTCCACCAGTTCAAGTGAGCTTTGGCATAGAAGACTTGCTCACCTCCACTTCAGAGCTCTTCCATCCATGGAGAAGATGGTCACTGGCCTTCCAAAACTCAGTTAGGAGCATGATGGTACTTGCAGAGGATGTGCATTGGAAAGACTTGGTTTTATTTTTTGAAGTCTAAGGAATCTGAAGAAGTACTTGAGAAATTCAAAAAATTTAAGGCTCAAGTAGAGAATTTTTCCGAAAAGAGGATCAAAGTTCTAAGATTTGATAACGGAGGAGAATACACCTTTGGAGGCTTCCACAACTTTTGTATCGAGGCAGGGATTAAGAGGGAGTTTTGTGTTCCTTACAATCCACAGCAAAACGAAGTTGCAGAAAGGAAGAATAGATCCATAGTTGAGGCAGCTAAAGCTATGATCCATGATCAAGACTTGCAAACCTTCCTTTGGGAAAAAGCATCTAGAACTGCAGTGTATGTTCAGAATCAGAGCCCTCATTGTATTTTGGAGAATATGACTCTTGAAGAAGCCTTCACAGGTATGAAGCCTGAGGTTAGTCACTTGAGAATCTTTGGTTGTCCTGTTTATATCCATGTACCTAAAGATAAAAGATCTAAGTTAGAACCATCTGGCAAGAAAGGAATATTTGTGGGTTACAGTGAATCTTCAAAAGCCTACAGGATTTACATTCCAGATCAGAAACAAATAGAGATCAGTAGAGATGTCACCTTTGAAGAAGATGTTGCATTCAAAAGATCTAAAGGTTCATACATGGAGATAGATAATGAAGACTAGGAGACTCCTCAGAACTTGGACGTTGATCATACTCCTGACATTCAGAGGGAGTCTACTGAACCAGAAGAGGATATTGATCCAGTTGAGCCTTTGGAACCAATTGATGGGCCAAGAGATATTGTCATAGGTCGAAAGAGACCTCTATGGGCTAGGAAAATTGTGTAGGAGGTAGAAAAGTTTGCAACTCCTAGAGGCACATTCAGAGAAAGCAAAAGACCACAAAAGTTTCCAGGCTCTGTTGCATTAATGAGTCATATCATTGAGTCTAAGCCTTCCAGTGTTGAGGAAGCATCAAGTCAGCAAGTATGGAGAGATGCTATGGGTGAAGAATATCAATCCATTATTAAGAGTGATGTTTGGAATATTGTTCCAAGACTTGAAGGAAAATTAGTTGTATCTTCTAAATGGCTTTTCAAGATCAAGCATGTAGCTGATGGAAGCATTGAGAAGTACAAAGCTAGATTTGTGGCTAGAGGATTCTCTCAGAAAGAGGGAATAGATTATGAAGAAACCTTTGCTCCGGTTGCTCGTTATACATCCATCAGGACTATTATTGCTATTGCAGCAGCTAAGGGATGGAAGTTACATCAAATGGATGTGAAGACAACATTCCTTAATGGCGTAATTGAAGAAGTATACATTGAGCAACTTGATGGCTTTGAGATTCATGGGAAGGAGTCTCATGTTTGTAAATTGAAGAAGGCTTTGTATGGCCTTAAGCAGGCTCCTTGTGCTTGGTATGAGAGGATTGATTGATACTTGATGAGCTTGGGCTTCTCCAAGAATGATGCGGATTCAAATCTTTACTTCAAGGTAGTTGATGGTGAGGCTTTAATCTTGGTTCTTTATGTTGATGATCTATTTCTTCTTGGGCTGTAAAAGAGCGGACCAAATTTTTTCGATTGCAGATACAGGTAGCAACATACAGAAGGCACCCATTAGGGTTAGATAAATCAAACCAGCAGTTACAATATAACTCATTGCCAAGAATGCGCACTCAATCTCAACAAGAGAGAGGTTGTCATATGGCAAGAGGATCGTCAGTACAATAAATCAGAACTGCAACTGAAAGTAACTCAACACCAAGTATGTGCTACCCAAACCAGAATGGAATGAGGCGACCATATGGTGGAGATTTAAAGAAATACAAATGCAACTTCGAAATAAACTCAACACCCAGAATGTGCTTTCAAACTCGGAGTGGGAATGGAGCTACCATAGGGCGGAGATGTATGATATTACAATGCAAATCAAAGTAAATAGGCGGCAAGCCAGCCTCTTCCACTTATTCAGTGGGCAATTACAAACATGATAAGCAAAACTGAGAGAATTGCTGACAGTACTACTGTTCAGCTTACAATGAGAAGTAGAATGCCTGCAAGTTCAAGGATTTAAGCTCTACAAGTTGCTGCAATAGTAAAGATGTCATCCACTAGGTCAATAATGAATTCCTAACACCCGTCCTTCGCTAATATGCAATTTTCTCAAGTCTGATCTGACAGACCAGCAACATGAATTACAAAACCAGCAATACATAAACTCAATGAAAAGCTCACAACTCACTCATTTCTCACTCAAATTACATAAAAACTGATGCAAAATACTCTTAAAATGATGGCGCCTAGTTTAGTTATGAGAAAGGACAGCTAAAAGTGACTATTAATTAATGGCACGGATCCCAAAGCACTCCAGAAAGGGCACCCTACAAGGAATGACGAATTTGCTTTATAAAATCATAAACTTCATATTAAAATCTGCAAATATTCATGAAGGGTCTCTTCCAACAGAGAAAACCAATGAGACAATACCCAGAACAACTCTTTTTGTATTTTTTGATTTATGAGTGAAACTATAGATTCAGCCCTGTTATCAGCAACTCCAGAAAATGACATAAAATGCAATAAACTGAACTACATAAGTAAACCCAAACTACAAATGCAAACCTCACTACAAAAAGTCACTCAAAACAAGCAAACCTCTCTACTAGGTGCTATCTCTCAAGCACGAAGTCGAGCCCAAGCTAGGAGGCATTCATTCCTTGAAGCAATCCAGCAACCATTTCGGTAGCATAACAATACTCAAGATATCAGATGCCCAAATGAAGACCCAAGCTCTCCTTTTATAACTTTGTGAAAACTCCCAGAAGCTTCTAGAAACCCTAATTTTCAAATTTGAAGTAACTCCTTTTCCCTCCAAAGATGGCGTCTCTTTTCTCAAGGCAATTTAACTTTTTAATTTGAATTAATCTTCTCCTCAAGATGGGCGTCCCTTTTCAAACATTGATTTTTGGACCTTAGAATATAATAAAATAACTCCATGGGGCGCCACCCCTCAAAATCCCCCTTTTATGAACAACTTAAAGTTGCTTTACTAGGCCAAGGGGTCTCAATAATAAAATATAACATTAAAGTATAGCATTTTAAAATCAACTAGATATCTCACCAAAAATGCTCCCCAAGGTCAAGATTGATCAAACCAACTAAACATACTGAAGATGAGAGCCAACCAAGCCGAAGTCAACAGGACCACTGCCAGAAATAGAATTTACTAAAAATAGTAAATTCTTGAAAGTGCTTAGAATGCCGAACCGAAACCACCAACGCGAAGCTCTCAGAAAACCTAGAAGGAATTCGCAATCCAAGTTCAACATTTCCAAGTGCAAGCTCCGCAAAAAGACGAAAACATCCTCCAAGAAGTTTGGAAACCCTAATTTCGAGCTTCTGCTTAGCCTACGAGCTTCCACAAATAGGCTAAATCCAAATGAAGAGCGTAGGGCTAAATTGGGGACATTACAGGAGCATAATATCTCATTATCAAATTGTTGTACCCAAAACCAAAATTTTTGCTTCACTAAGGCATTTTGCTTAATTGAGTCTTGTTAAAGTGATGTCAGAAGGTCGTTTTTGGGGTTTTCAAATATGGAGTTGGTGTCAGTATCATGTCAGTCTGTTACTGAAGAGATTTAAGAAAAGTGAAAATTTGAGCGGAAATCGTCAAAATTTTCTCTGGAGAAGGGAGCACGTTTTCAAATAGGCGCCCTATCTTTTAGGGGCCCAGATCCTGTTTTTAAGGTTTGTCACCTCCAGCAGACTTTTGTCCGGCATCACGTCAGCTTCACAGTGAGCTATCAAGCCTGTCAAATGGACCTGTTTTGTTCGAGTTACGGAAGATACAGTGCAGATCAAGGCGAAAGCAAGAATTGGCTAACACTGGAGAAAAGCGTAGCTTTTCAGAAAGGCGCCCATCTTTTTGAGGTGCCAGATGTAGGCTTTTGACTGAATGCCATCCAAGATGTTTATCACATTTGTTCAAGCTTAAGCGGCGCATCCGTCGGTGGGTGTATCCCGAGTTCTTTGAAGTGCAGGCTGGAGAGGTCAAAGCGTAGGGTCAAATCTTAGTCCCGGAATGCTCCAGGAGGAAAAAGCGAAAAGAGCACATTTTGAAAGCCCGGCTTTGAGGCCTTCGCTTTCTTTACGATGATTTGGATGCCTAATGTGTCAGGTATTCACGTTCGGCTTTCCGTTGCCTATCTCCGTCAAATCAGAAGATGTCTCAGTAGCTTGCAGTCGGAGTTTTTATGTTATTTTGATCATTTCCAGAAATGGCTAAGTCTGGAGGAGAAAGAGCAACTTTTGAAAAAGGCGCCCTTGATTTTCACCCCTCGAGATGATGTTTTACGGGGAAATGTGTGCTGCGCCCTTCGTCGCGAGAGCGAGCAGCCGCTGATGAACACGAGTTCGATCACGAAAGTTGATAAAGCGAAGTTATGAAGGATTTTGTTTTTCCTTCCGTTGAGATCGCGAGAAGTCAAAGATTTGACTAAGTCGAGAAAGCGGCTTTTCAAAAGCGCTTGGATTTTGAGCCTTGGATATAGAGTTTATGGCGGTGCGATATCAAGATATCATTTGATCGAATTTTTCGGCTCCATGAAATGCACTGTCGGTGACCAATCGGAGAAGTCGATCGACCCGATGTCGGGGATGAGCAGAGTCCGTGAGAGGTTTTAGCCAAAATTTTCATGAAATTTGGCTAAGTCTGGAATTCGCTCAAGAGTTCAAATTTGAATTTTCGAAAGTGAGTTGAATGGACGCCTTAACTGGAGTTCTGACTGCAGTTAGACTGAACGATTTTTGGGTTGTCATCTTCAGTTCGTTTATTGGCATATGGAGTGATCTTTCAGTTTGCATGTCGAGTTAACTGGTTTGCATGTTCAGTTAACTTGATTGCATGTTAAGTTTAACTGAAGATTATCACTGAGAGTCAACTGAAGTTTGCATGCATGGCGAATTTGGTCAAGATTGTGAAGATGGCGCTTCATTGCATGTTAACTGAAGTCATGGAAAGGGACGCCATATTTTGATGAAGCATTATTTTGTGAAGCATGAAGCATAAGATTTGTGAAGTATGGCGAATTTGCATGTCAACTTGAGTTTCAAAAGGGTCGCCATATTTAAGGTTGAAAAGTGAAGCATTTTGTGTGAAGCTATGCACTTTTTAAGGAAGGCAACTTTAGTTCAAAAGGGTTGCTATTTTTAGATTTTAATTGATTAAAGCATGTGAAGTTGGCGCACTTGTTGAAGGCCAAACTGAACTTCCAAAAGGGTTGCTATTTTTAGCTTATTCTTTGCATGAAGATGGCGAACTCTTATCTTATTCTTGTTGTTAACTGAAGCTATCTAAAGGGTACGCTTTAGGTCAAATTGATGAATCTAAAGAAAATTTGAAGATGGCGAACTTAAGACAAGTCTTAACTGAAGCTAAAATCGCATGATGAGTTCAACTGAAGTGTTGAAAGGGAAAACCCTAAAGCACGTCCACCTTTTGAGCTTGTTTGAGTTCTAGTTAACTATTATGAGGTCCAATGAGAAGCCAAGCGCCATTTTTAATGCATGCTTGCTTTAGTGCGAATTTCTTATGATGAAATTCTATATATTTCAAGAGTGGCGTCCATTATTGCATCATCTTTTGCTCTGAAGCTTGTATTTTCTTGAGCAACCAGCAAGCTTAAGGTGATTCAGGTGTCCGTTTTCAGCGTTCTTCGAAGCTACGAGCTCAGATTCTTCAGAGGAAGTCAATTCTAGACTTCATTTCCACTTTGCATGCAGGTTTTATAAAGATTCGAAGAAGAAATTTGCAGATTTTTCAGAAGCGAACAAGCAAAACTTTCTATCTTCTGTCTTATTTCTTCTATTTCTCACCTTAGGTACTTTCTTCGCATGCCAGAGTAATTCAACACATTTTCAGAATCTGTTCATCTGGGTTCTCATATTTCAGCGTTTGCAACAAGACCCACTTCTTAGATTTTTTCGAGAAAATCGCCCCGTAGCCTTCATTCTGAAGCTCTGAGCCTTTTTCCGAGAATTTCTTTGCATGTGGGATTGAATCACATTTTTTCGAGAATCCATCTATCTGGGTTTGTTCAGAATTCAGTTGTGCACAAAACCCATGTTCCAGAATTTCTTCGAAAATTTCTCCTGTCAGAAGCTATTTTTAGCCTTGTTCAGTGTTTTTCAGAAAGTTCTTCAAATATATTCGACTTTACAGTCAAAAGTCACCATTTTCAAAATGCAGTTCAATCTCATTGATTACAAGGTGAAATCAGTCCTTACACATAATTTCACCAAGACTTCAGATACGGACCTAAACCATGTTTATCCAGTGGTCAATCTGAGCAGTTTAGAAGGTGTTAGCAGCAATTCGATGAGGAATCTTGAGCGTTCCGGGTTGCTGGCAGCGGCATCCATTCCTGTTTCTATCTTCGATCTTGAGTTCGTACTTGCTTGCATTAAGCATTATGACTCGTCTTCACGACAGAGCAGATCGGTTGATGGAAGAGTGGTTTGCAGTCTCAAGCCGAAGGACATAGAAAAATGTTTTGCTATTTCTCCTCGCTCAGATAACTTTCCTGTTGATCTTGAAGCTTGTGAGAAAATATGGGATGCTGATCATCAACGTTCACAGAGAAAGGTTGCTCAGAAATGGTTGACAATTCAGAAAACTAACTTGCCTAAGAAGGTTGGTCGTGGTGAATTTAAAGGAGAAGTTGCTGTTTTGATCACCTTACTCAATCGAGTTACTGGCCAGTCAGATGCTAATACTTTCCGTCCATGGATGTTCTACCTGATTACCAGAATCCTTGATGGCACAGAGCGTTTTGACTGGGCTATGTTAATTAGTGATTGCTTACATTAGCAGATTTCTAACTTTCTCAAGCATCACGAGTTTCATATGATATCTTATTTGGTTTACTTGGTGGCATTTCAAGGTAGTTTCAGACTTCTTAACACCAATGGTACTCTCGGTGTTCAGCATATTCATGAGTATTATCCACAGCTAGAGTTTTCTCAGTCTGAGCAGGACTTTCGAGTGGTGAATGATCACTTTTCCATGAGAACCGTGAGGGATCTTGATGATGAGATGCATATTCGTGTTTCAGCTGAGGCCAAATCAGCAATGGAGACTTGGGCAGATTGGTTCATACAGTTTCCTACTTTCACGTACCTCCGAGTTTATGGTTATGTTGGAGAGCCTCCGATGTTGCCGAGATATCCGTTAGACAAGATTGTCTTTATGGAGTTCCTCAGGAAAATGCAGCACGTTCACTTCTTTCTCCGTAGTCGTCATAAGGCTGTGGCAAATTTTCCATTTTCATTGGGAATTTTCACATGTGATGCAGCAACAGATGCCAGGCGTATGTCTACTGAGATGGAAAGGTTCAAATTCAAGCCTTATACTGAGAGACGTTCCTATGATCCTCTCGGTCATTATGCAAATCGGTTAGAGCGAGGGATTGCACATGCGCCAGCACTTGAAGACTTCTGGGCAAATTGTGAAGATGAATTTGAAGTTCGTCGTCGTCACTATTGTAGACTTACTGTTGGACAGCTCTCTGATTACTTGTCAGAAGATGTTGATGGTTTGTCGGATGATGATGGAGAAGTTCTTCTCAATTCTTATGTTAAGGATCAAGTTGCTAGGCAGCCACTTCGCTCACCTGATTGGTATGCTAAGGAGAATACTTCTATTGAAGAGGTTTCCAGATCGGTGATCAAGACTAGTAAGTTGTTCTTGGAGAGCAAGCGAATGCGGAAGTCAGTTCCTGTAGCAGAGCCGCCAAAGGATTTCTCGTCATTGCCTTCTACTTCTAGAGCAAAACCCAGAGTTAAAGCCATTATCATACCTCCGGAAGGAGTTAGACTCAGTGGAAACACAGGGAAAAGAGCTACTGGTAAAAGGAAGCAGAAACAAATTGAGAATATTCCTGAGATTCCAGTAGAGACAGTTATTCAAACTGCGCCTCACGTTTCACTTCCTAGTTCACCTCACGTTCCGCCTATTGATATAGATTCTGAGCCTGAGCCACAAATTCAAGCAGGATCGGAGACGACTGAAACACCACAGGTTGATACATCAGGGACAGTCTCTCCGCGAATTGAAAATATTGTTCAGTCTTGTTGGCTCGAGAAGTCTTTGGGAAGACAAAGGCGTGAACCGTCATACAATCTTGATTTATCTGAGTTTGGTGAGCCCTATCAGAGGAGATCAAACAAGAAGATAAAGAAGCAAGTGCATATCGAAAAGACCCCTGAATCAGAGATTGTGATAGAAGTTGCAGTGCCTCCAGAAGGTAAAAGCTTGGACGAGGTCGAAGTGGGTGATTTTACATTCACTAAGACAAATCTTGGCAGGACCACACGAGAGACAGATGTATCTCTTCTCAAGATTGTTACCAATAATCTTGAAGAGCGTATCACGAAGGATGGAGAAGATAAGGCTTTACTCAAAACTGAAATTAGTCAACTTCGTCAATACATTTCTGATCTTGTTCGTGGGAATCCAAATAGAGCACCTGTTCTTACTCAGCACACACCTGCAGAGAAACGAAAATTGGATCAGTTGGTCAGTCATGGCAGACTTTTGGATGATTGGATTGACAGTTTAGTTGCTGCTGGTAAGACTCTTCTTGCAGATTTATATCAGTTGAGAAGTGAGGCACACAAACTCCGTCAGGGTATTCAGTTGCTGGATATTGCAGTTGCAGAGAGCTTGGCAAAGGATCGCGTTCTTGTATCTCAGTTATCAGTTGCATGCGATGCTTTGGAGATGATCGAAGATCAAGAGAAAGTCTTCACTTGGAAAGAGCAGCACCTTCTCAGAACAGAAATATGTGAGAAAATCTCTTCTAAGTTATTTTCACTGAAGGATGACGTAGTTGGAGTGCTTGCACTTGTCAGTGGCTTCGTTGTTCAGATTCCGTGTCACTATCTTCTCGAAGATGGCATGTATGTTGAGTTGGAAAAAGTTCAAGCGGAATTCGAGAAGCTGATTTTTGACAGCCTTGAAGGTGAACCTAGGGCGCCAAAATTAGAAAATGTTTCAGTGATTGCAGCCAGTTTGAGAAAGGCGACTGAAGAATGCAAAAATGGTGTGCACACAATTACTGAAAGTGGCAGAGAACTAAAGAAGCAGACTGTTATTTTTAGCAGCATCAAAGTGCCAGATGACAGGGAGATCGATGAGTTCTTGGTCGAAGTGTTAGCCCGAGTTGACATGGAGTGATCTGTCAGTTAGAACGTGCAGTTAATTTCTAGGGTTGAGTCCTGAGCAGCAGTTAACTTGACTTCCAGTCTTCAATTCACTTGCTGACTTAACACATGCTTATCTCATCCTCGGAGTTATCAACACAGGAGTTAGGGTTAGGGTTTCCAGTTAACTGAAGGTAGTGGCCAGTTAACTTTGCTTTAAATAAGGGCGTGCATGCTTGCACATTGTCCAATTAGGTTATTTGTACCAGTTAAACTGAGGGTAGTTGCCCAGTTAACTGTATAGTTTACTTCATTAGGGTTAGGGCGCATGACTTGCATGCAGTGCAAGAACTGTAGTGAACTCAAGGTGATTTTAGGGTTACCTACACCTTGATGTGTATAAATAAGAGCTTATGCTCATTTGTAATTAACTTTTGCTTGAGAGAGAAATATATGCTGCGCCTACCTTGCCCTCAATATTCCTCTTTATGGTATTTGTTCATGTGTCTTCATTATTGCAATTGATTGTTATGCCACATAGGGTTTCGAAAGATTGTAATGCTGGATTCTTCCATAGTTTAGAGAAATCTGTTTTGTGAATCTTTTATTGTTATGATCGAACGTTATGCCACACAGGGTTTCGTAAGATTGTCATGATAAAACCGTTTTGTGAAGTGTTTACTATGCTGATCGAGTGTTATGCCACACAGGGTTTCATAACGTTTTCATGGTGAATCTTCTCTTAGATTAGGAAAATCTGTTTTGTGAATCTTTTATCATTACGATTGAGTGTTATGCCACATAGGGTTTCATAGAGATTTTAATGATAAAAGCTGTTTGTGAGTCTTTACTATGCTGATTGAATGTTATGCCACATAGGGTTTCATAAGATTATCATAGCAAATTCTCAAATCTGTTTTGTGCTTAATAAACTTGTTCAGATTGAGATGATAGTTGCGCCACCTTGCCTTCAAGTAGAGAATCTGAATGCGTTTATCGTCTGATAGTCATAACCTTGCTCCGTTTCCTCTTGCTCTGTTTTCCTGAGGACATTGGATAGATATAAGTTGTAGTTTAGTTGATTTGCGAAACCAGAGAAAACTCAGCTGCAACGTGTAAGTTCTTTCAAGAAAGCCTTGTGCCTCTAGCAGCTGAAACAAAAAGACAGGACATAGTTTTGGCTTATTTTCCTTTGCAAGTACATTTGTCAAAGCATAACGAGGGAGCTTCCCCTCCATAATTTGAAGAGCACTCATTGCGTAGTGTGCATAGGCTGTTCATAACAACTTCTACTCCAGAGGTGTTAGTTGTTACGCCAACACAAATGCAAGGAGTTAGCTTCTGAATTTGAGATGAAGGATCTAGGATATATGCATTACTTCCTAGGATTGGAAGTGTGGCAGAGACCCAATGAGATTATTCTGAGTCAAGGGAAATATACTATAGATATCTTGAAGAGATTTGGGATGATGGATTGTAAATCTATGTCTACACCGATGGAAACCAATTTGAAGTTAAGCGAGTCTGCAACTAGTTCAGATCTGGTAGATCCTACTATGCACAGGCAGTTGATTGGATCGTTGATGTATCTAGTCAATACTAGACTAGATATTTGCTATGCAGTGAGTGCACTTAGTCAGTTCATGTGTGAACCAAGGAAAATTCATCTAGTTGCAGCTAAGCATATCTTGAGATACTTCCGTGGTACAGTTGGATATGGCTTGAAATATACTTCCAGTGTAGACCTAAAGCTGCAAGGCTTTTTTGATTTTGATTGGGCCGGGAGTGTAGCTAATCGGAAGAGCACCTCTGGATGTTGCTTTAGCTTGGGGTTTGCGATGATTTCTTGGTGTAGTAGGAAGCAGTCTTTAGTGGCACTAAGCACTGTAGAGGCCGAGTATATTGCAGCATGTGTAGTAGCTCGAGAAGCAGTGTGGCTTCGAAAGCTCCTTGCAAGATTGTTTGGACAATCATTGGAGCCAATTGTTATTCATTGTGACAATCAAAGCTGTGTGAAGCTATCTGTCAATCCAGTGTTTCATGACAGAACAAAACATGTTGAGATCAAATACCATTATATCAGAGAAATGGTATTGAGGAAAGCTATTCAGTTGAGATATATTTGCATTGATGATCAGACGGTTGATATTCTCACCAAGCCTCTCTCCAGAGTGAAGTTTGTGCATTTTCGAGACAAGCTTGGAGTTGTGGAGAATGAAGCCCTTGTTGAGAGGGAGACTCAACATCAGTGATCTTTTGTGATTTGCTATAATGCATCTTTCTCTGTGATGGAGAAATTTGAGGTGAAAGCCCTTGTTTCCACCCTCTGGGAGTAGCCATGGTGGATGTCATGTTGAGAGATTCCATGACAACATCACGTTGAGAGACTCCGTGATGAATTCTTTGTACTTGTGTTTTTCCACTCATGGGGGTAGCCATAGTGGACATCATGTTGAGAGACTCCATGATGACATCACGTCGAGTGACTCCGTGATGGGCACTTGTGCACATGTTCTTTTCCATACATGGGAGTAGCCATGGTGGACGATATCACGTTGAGTGACTCCACGAAAAGCTCGTTTCCACAAATGGGTGTAGCCATTGTGGGTGTCATGTTGAGAGACTCCATGACATTGGATATCTGGAAGTATTCATCCCTAGCTAAGAGGGAGTGTTGATGTTGTAGCCGCGGGCTTCATATTTCCAGCAATTTATTAATAAGCAATAAATTAATATAGCCGTTGGTTATTTATTTATTGGAGACGATTTATGAAGAGACGCCTTCATTTGCATTTGTAATTTATATTATTGATAAGGCCGACGTCATCTAAAGTTCGCCACCTTTTGTGAGACACACCCATTCACTTATGGCCGACCTTTCATCTATGAAGGGACACATTTATTGGAAACCATCTCATCGATTTGTATATAAGGGAGGCGCTGTTCATTCCTATCACTATCATTCATTCCATTCAAGTCAAGTGCGAATTTATCTACATAAAGAGTTTGATATTGGAGTTCGATATTATATCTTTTGAGATTGCATCAAGTGTGGTGCTGTTAATTCGGCCTTGTGATTGGCCTCATTGTAAAGCGAATTGCTGTTCATTATTCAATATATAAAGAGATATATTGTTGCTGGGTTTTTCTCCCTCAAGTTGGAGGGTTTTCCCAGGGAATATGCTTTGTCAAATTGTTTGAGATTGTTCTAATTCCGCTTATTTAATTTCTGAGCATAAAACTAACAGTATGAACCTGCCCTTTCTTCCTAATTCTGATTCTTGACAACTGTGTGTACTAGGGATCACACTCCTATTAATATTGCTATATTATATAAATCTCATGCACAGATGTGAGAAATCTTGGTACATATGCAAGTCTAGTTTTAAAAGAAATAGTGCAGCTAGGGTACAAAGGGCCAATGATATGGGAAGCAAGGGACACAGTTGAAAGTGGGATTTAAATTATCTAATGATTTGAGCAAGTAACATACCTTATTGTTTTTGGGGCCTACAAAGACATTCTGCTGAAGCCAAACAGAGGGAGACAGTGATCCACAACGCCAGCTAGATTCAATATGCTAAATCTTGGTATATATGAAAATCTAATTTGAAAAGCAACAGTCAGCTAGGGTTCACAGGGCCAATGATATGAGAAGCAAGAGACACAGTTAAAGTGGGATTTAAATTATCTAATGATTTGAGCAAGTAACATACCTTTTTGAACTTCTTAGGGCCTACACCAAAGACATTCTGCTGAAGCTAAACAGAGGGAGACAGTGATCCACAACTCCACAAGCCAGCTAGATTCAATATGCTAAAAGATTGCATGTTTTGAGGATTTTTAATGTCCTAATCTTACATTTTTATAGGGTTCATATGACTTTTCAAAAAGAAAAAACTCTAATATATGGAATTTCATGATTTTTGCCATGTGCAGACCCTTAGCCAGCAATGAGGCAAAAAATTAAAAAATATGAAAATCCTTATCGTATTGGCTTGTTTTGGGTTCCCCATTATAATGAAGAATTTTAACCAGGAAGTCAACTTATAAGCTCAACTAAAAATGCCTGTGATAATTTAGCATACACTATAAACCCAATAACTTAACCTAAGATTAACATCTATAATCTAATCTACGTTTCTGAGGTTTTAAATCACTTGATGTTACTTAAATGAAGTAAAATTCAAAGCTCGCTAATGGAGGAAAAGCCAAAGGAAGTAATATTTTGTGTTCATATACTAAATGCTTCCCATTGTCTCATTAAGATAACTAGAAACTTCTTGTTCAAATACTAATTGTTGCACAGCATGTTGCAATCATAAATTATGCCCTAAAAATAGATAAAGATAGATTTTGATAAACATGTGTAAGTGATATAAAACATTTTCAAGACAATAATTGAATATCTTGGCATTCAAGCATTTGACAACTGGATTTTTGCATTATCACAAACAAGTAGACAACTATTGGAGAATGCCTTTCCATTGAAACAACTGTTCTTAAACAATTCCCCAGCCATTCCTGTGATGAAATACTCTAATAAAAGGAAATCAGTGTAAAATATGGTTTAGAATAAAATTCATTACTTGTTGTGCAAGAGCTCCATGAACGGGAGGTGATCCAAAAAATTTAATTTCTCGGCATAAATTATTGCTTCCTTGCTTGCAAAATGAACAAATGTTACAAGGGATTCCAGGCTCCAATGCAACACGATCACCGATTACTAAATTCTTCACAAGTTTACCAGTTTCTATCACAATACCAGCACTTTCATGGCCAAGCACCATAGGCTCTTTCAATGCAATGCGAGAGTTTCTCATATGCTGTTCACATAGATCAAAGCACTGACATCATTTTTCTAAAAA